>QRDG01000985.1:0-261836 GCA_012064385.1 Puccinellia tenuiflora | reverse complement strand
AACAAGGGGGAGAGAGTACCATCTAGCTACTGCTACAAACCCGTAGTCCATGGGGGAACTACTCACAACTCATCCCGGAGGCAGCGGTGGCGGTGAAGATGGCTCCGGGGGCCAATCCCCGTCCCGGCAGGGTGCCGAAACAGGCAATCTGACCCCCGAAACTTGTCGGCGATGGCGGCGAAGCTCTGTATTGTATTTGGGAAAATCCTTCGGGGGTTAGGGTTTTTGCGTCGGGGATGATTTTATAGGCGTCGGAGGCACCCGAGGGGTGCCCGAGGGGCAGGGACGGCCCCCGGCCGCGGCACCCCTCTCACCCGCGGGTGGGACCCGCCCCAGGGCTGTGGTTCCCTCCCGGGGTCACCCTTCTGGCTCCCTTCCTCATTTCTTGAATATAAAATTGTCGTAAATTTCGTCCAATTCCGAGAATATTTCTAGAAGTAACTTTCTGCAACAAAAACATCACAGAAACAGAGAACTAGCACTGGGCATCTTGTCAATAGTTTAGTCTAATAAAATGCCTTGAAATGATATAATAATGTATCATAAACATGTAATAATGATAGGAATCAAGCATGGCATGATCAAAAATTATAGATACGTTTGACACGTATCAGGGTTTCTCAATCCACCTGATGCTGACGGAGTCGCAGGAGGAGCTGTCCCCAGCGCGCGAAGCTGGGGGTAGCTTCATTGACCTCACGGTGGAGGAGGAGCATATGTTGATGGAGGTGGGCATCGTGTCATCGCGGCGTGAGGAACTAGTGGTGCATCGCGTGGTCGAGCACTCTTTCGAGTCTCTTCGGAAGGACGGCGTGCGTTCGCAGCTTTTCTGACGCCAAAGCATTTGGCCCAGTGGGAAGTCGCTCACTCTGGCAACCCGCTCACCGACGTTGTCGAGGCCTCACTCTCCGGCAACCCGCTCGCCGACGATGCCGAGGCCTCAAGCTCCGCCAAGGGAGCGCGAGAAGACATCATCGTCCTCTATGATGACGAGGAGGAATATGTTTAGTACTTAATTATTAGATGTACTGAACTGTCAGGTTGTATTGGAGTTGTGTTTGTCTTGCCGCCATCTCCCTCCTTCAAGTGGCTATATCGATGTGCCTCCTTGGGTGACGACTCCTTTTTCGGACTCCCCAGTAGCCCCCTCTAACATCTTTTGTAGATATCCCTTCACCTCTGAACACCATCCATCATGGTATTCTTGATCAAAGTCAGCAACGGATTGAGCAACTAGCGCGAAATAAAAATATCACAACGAGAGGTGAATGCTGAACTCATTAATCACCTTGTCTATTCTTTGAATTGCACTGGAAGCATCAACGGCACATTTTTTTGCAGGTGGAGGTAGTGTTGGCACTAGTGGAATGCATAGTTGTGGTACTAGTGGAATGTGTATTAAAAGGTGTGAGAGGAGAAAAAATGTGTAGATAGACATCGTCGGGTATGTGAATCCTAAAATCTTGTGGCTTGAAGGTGCCTAGGCATGGGCAGCCCCGCTCGACAAGAACGACTTGCCCGACGTCGGGTCGGGCTTCACTTTTGCATTTGAAGCCCGACCCGAAAGCCTCTGATTTTTAACATGTTACATAAAAAAGTATTATTATACTCAAAAAATGATTTATTTATTAAATTTTAATACAAAATAATCCCTCTAATCCGTAAAATTTGGATATGAATTTGTGCGTTGAGAGTTTATTTCCTCCGACACATTTAACGGATCGGAGGGAGTAGGTGTTTTTCCATATTTTCGGCCGGGCTTGGCTTTTGTAAGTCCAACTTTAAGCGGCGTCACTACCGTCGCCGGAAGTGCTACCACCTCCAGGAGGAGTTGCTACCATCTCTTTTCCGCGGCGTTGCCAGCTCCAAACGAATTTTTGACAGAACGGACCACTATGGCGAGTGAATTGTCAAAAAAGACCACCCTACGAACGCATTGTCAAAACTGCCGTGGTGGCACGTTCCCCAGGCGACATGTGGAGCGTGCCGCCATGGCCGGAGGCGGCACGTACCGCGATGGGATCTGCTGTGCCGGCCGAACGGAAAACAGAGAAAGGTGGGACCTGCCGCCACCCACGGAGACGGCACGATGATGTGGCACCTGCCGCCATTGGCAGAGGCGGCACGTCGGTGTGCTGTCCGCACGCACACAGGCAGGTGACGGCGGTGATTCCGATGCTGCTGTCCGTCAGCTGCAGTGCTGATTCCCGCGCCGAAAGTTAGCACCAATTTTGTATAATGATTGGATTGCACTGATTGGCATGTGCGCGGGAAAGCTAGATTCTTTCGTCATTTTTGTCTGATTCCCGCTTAGTTGTTCGGCAGAGTGAGTCTATAAAATCTGCACTGGAACCATACTCAAAGCAAGCTTTTCCACTGCTCTAGTTGTTACTAAAAAAATTAGTGACCATGAGTTTGCCTTGTTCGGACCAATCTATTAGACCGAAGAAGATGAAGAATGCGAGCCTTTCTGTGGGGGTGGAACTTGTGCGGTGTTGGTGCGGCAGTCCATGCAAGGTGTAGGAGGTGACCGACTTCTCCAATATGTTCGGAATGAAGTTTTTCATGTGTCCGAATCATGAACATGATCCTCCAGTAGCAGAATCGCCGTATGAGAAGCCTCCAGTATGTTTTAATCACGATGAACAGTAAATCGTTGTCATGTTCCTGTTGGTGTTAATGAATGTTTATTTTTTGTGTTTCAGTCTCCTTCGCCCCTATGCCCGTATTATCATTGGATTGACAAGAACCAGCCAGAATGGGCGGTGCGTGAAGTAAATGATAGGCTACGACGTGCATGGGCTAGTCTGGATAGGGAGGAGCGGCAACAGAAGGTTGAAGCACAGTTGAAAGCGCAACAAGATAGAGAGATGAAAGAATATAAAAAGGAGAAAGCACATTTCTTTCGAGAAATAGGGAGAAAAAATGATGAAGCTAGACTCCGAATGGAGGAGGAAGAACGACAGCGCAAGGAGGCCCGTGAGGCTGAAAGATAGAGACTGAAAGAAAGGGCTCGACAGGCACAAGCAGCAGAAGAAGCCGGTGATAGGAAATGAAAATATCCACGTTGGACTCAGTAGATGTACGGGCAATTTATTTTAATTGTCGCAACTGGTTGTATCTTAATTTCAGTTCTACTTGTTAATTTCAGAATGTTGATGTATCTTAATTCCAGTTCTAGTTTTTATTTTAAGTATTAAGATGTACTTCATTTGAAGTTGTGCCGTGTGGTAATGAAATATTTGGTCTCCTGTGTTTTTATATTATTTTTAATCGTAATTTGGAATATGACACGCAAATTAAAATTATTCCAAAACTAGTGCTCCTGCCATTTTTCTTCCCGCCATTTTTCTTCCCGCCTTTATCTTCCCGCCAAGTCTCTTCCCGCCATTTCTTCTCTTCACGTCCTATAAAACCCCCCTGCTCACTCATGTGGGTATTCAGTCAAAGATGTCGGGTTATCCTCATGACCGTAGCTTCCTAGACTTTCAATCCGAGAGCCTTGTGAAGTGTGCCGCCGAGTTTAGGGTAGACAATAAATTAGTTGAATGGGAGGAACTCATTAGTAGTGATAGTCTTCTCACTGAGATAGATGCGACATTGTGGAAGAAAGGTTGTTAGCTTCGTAGGAGACTCCAGGAAATATAAACGGAACTTCTAAGGATGCATAAAAGGTGGAAAAAGGTGAAGCAACGAAGTAGGAGCGAGAAGTTCCTCAATTGGTTAGCAGATCATCCAAGATCATGGGCGGAGGAGAGCGAGCACGATGACGACATCTTCATGCCTAGCAGCACGGCCAGGAGAGCTGCATCTTCGAAGGGGAAGAAAGCGGCATCATCGAAGTGCAAGAGTGGCCCATCGACGGAGGATGGAGGTAGTGAATATGATGACTTCATGCCTAGCAGCACCGCCAAGAGAGCTGCATCATCGAAGGGCAAGAGAGCGGCATCGTCGAAAGGCAAGAGTGGCCCATCAACTGAGGCAGGAGGTTGCGTCGACGAGAGATGACTTCATGTGGTTGTATCTTAATTTATGTCTTATTTGTTAATTTCAGAATGTGGTTGTATCTTAATTTCCCATTGTAATCGTGTCCCATCAGATGTCCATATGTCTTGTGAAGTGTGCCGCCGAGTAATAATATGTCTGACACGACTTAAACTATAGCATAGTTGATACATAGGTTCATACACATGAGTAATATTATGAAATTTCTAAAATTAACATAAATACAAATATGTCTCACATATAGATAGAACCTATGAACAACATCGACGATGTTTTTTGACTGGCTTGTTTTTGCGACCGGAAGGTTCATGACGTTTTGGGGAATTATGTGCACGTTGACCTCGGCCTAACTGCAGCACATCCACCTCTGGCTCTGTCTCCTGGGTGCGTGGTGGAGTCTGCAATACGTGTTGTGTTTCTGAATAATCTGGTATCATACTGGAAGATGTGCCCAGAGGATCATAGACAAAGAAATCTCCAATTATTTGTCCAACCATGTTAGGAGGTTCATCAGATGGTCCTGTGCTTGATTGTGGCTGCATCCGCGGAAGACCCTGTGGCCGGGCAATATTGATGCCCACACCAGCTCCCATGTCGTCCCATGTTCTGTCATTATAGTCCTGCAATGAAAATTATTTGTAAGTACTATGAATGAACATTTTTTGTGTGTGACTAATGATCCTCCTGGTGGTATTCAGGGTAGCAACCGTGTGCCACATTATGGGCCCAACATTTTCTAACATGTGTCCACCGACTTGCAAATGTGAGAGGGCCATGTGCACCTTGCCCTGCATTATATGGGTGGATTTTATCCCGCTCCGCTATTTGGGGACGTCCAACTGGGATGTACTCCCACGACCACAGCTGCAGAAACTCATAGCACACAGCCAGTATCTGTCTTGATTTTAATTTTTTGGAGGTGGCTTCGCATAACCCTCTGTACATATGACCTAGCATAGCTGAACCAAAGCTGTATGTTGGGTTATCAGGTAAAGGCTTGTCTACTATGTGCTCTGCAATCTTAATCATACTGGGGAGTACTATGTCACCATGTGATGAAGGGAATATCGTACCGAAGATATACAACAAATACGCAAAGAGGTGCTTCATACGGGTCTCAGGTGATGCATTGGCTGGAATATCACGAAAATTTTGTACTAGCCATCCAAGAGGGACACCCCTTGGACGCCCTCCATTGCGGGTGTTGGGAGGCAGAGTAATACCTAGCCTGAGTGCCAAATCTTCATGCCAACGACTAGAATATGCTCGAGGGACCAATGGCTCACCACTTATTGGCAGGGCAGTGATGAATACCACATATTTAAGTGTAGGTGTCAACTCCCCACAATGTAAGTGAAATGTGTGTGTCTCGGGTCTCCAACGATCAACGAGAGCTGACAGAAGAGATGGGTCCAGCATGAACTTCTCGTCGCTAGATAAGAGCTTACAATATGCAATAAGTCCGTAAGCCGTGAGGTGCCGCTCGAAAAAATGGTGAACCCTCCAACCGTGTTTAATTGTTCGAAGCCTAAATGGTTGAGGAGGGTTTATGTACGCCTCAAAGTTTAACCAGAGGTGGCAACGATGTCTTGCATCCCACGGCCCCTGCAAAAGTTCTGGCACGGGAGACGTCATTACCTGCATGAAATATAAGTACATTTAGCTGTCACTACAAATTTATTGAAATACATCACGAATACAAATTTATTGCAATACATCATGAATACAAATTTATTGCAATACATCACGAATACAAATTTATTGCAATACATCACGAATACAAATTTATTGGAATACATCACGAATACAAATTTATTACAATACAATTATTACAGCAATGAGAAGTACACATTTTTTAAAATACATCATGTAGTGTTCACATTGCGGTACGGGCATTCCCTTCGAGGGTGTCCAGGGCATCGGAAAATGCGACACCGACGTGGTTCCCCTGACTGGCTTTGGTCCATGTCATTCCTATAACGCCGAGATCGACGCTGTCCCTTGGCAGTTCTAAGCAATGTCGGGTCAGGAACAAATTTTTCTAACTGTGTTGACAACATGTCCCTCTATAGTGCATATCCATGCCCCAGGCCCGGAACTCACCGCTCCAGGTGTTGAATAGATTTTTCAATGTTGAAGTAAGGAGATATGTAGGGCTCGACGCTGATGTTTTGTTCTGCAGCCGCCCTAAGGACATGACTGCACAGGTAGCCCAAAAGCTTCGGCTTCTGGCAACTGCACTCGTAGGTGGTTGGGCCAAGGGTGACGAAATGCTTCTTGATCCTCTGTGGTGGCCATGTACGAACTTGGATCATACGCTGATTAGCCACTTGTGCCTAGTTGCATCCACTTCAGTCCAACCATGACTTCGTGATTTTTTCTGCTTTCTCATTTAGATGTAGTTGAATCTTTTCAGACCATCTCTTGTTCATTGCAACTTGAGCGTCGGCGACCTGGACTTTGTCTGCAAAGTACGATAGAGTCCGGTTCCATGTTTCTTGAATCAGGGCGGTGATAGGGAGGGCACATACACCTTTGAGCACACCATTGTACACCTCTGACATGTTGCTGGTCATTATGCCATATTGGGCTCCAGTGTCTTTACACAACGCCCACTTGTATAACTCTGGGCAATTCCTAGTTATCCACTCAGACAGATTAACCACCGGCCGAGCTTGACCCCTCCCATCTTCTCTCGCCGGCAACGAATCACATTCGATCAGTCTATTTATTCCCCCAAAATTGCATTCATCTTGGTCATCGTCTTCTGCATGCACATCCTCTTGAATAGCTTGAACCAGTCCTTATTCTTGTACTTGGAGTAAAAATTTGCGACGAGATGCCTCATGCACCACCTTGTCTCTAGATCGGGCCACCCCCAGCTAGGGTCCGGACTCTGCTTAATACTCTCGATCGCGCTCAGCAGGCCCGTATTGCGATCAGAGACAATGCAAACTCCGGGACGATTTTTCACGACTCCCACCTTCACGCAGCTTAGGAACCACAACCAACTATTTTTGTTCTCGCTCTGTACAAGTGCATAGGCAATAGGGAGGAGCTGGTTATTTGCATGCTGCGATAGCCACCAGTAGTGTGCCCTTGTATTTTCCAGTAAGAAAGGTACCATCAATTGATAATACGGGACGACAGTGATGGAATGCCTATATAGTCTAAGGGAATGCCCAGAAAATACGGTCAAGGATCCTTTCATATTGATTAACTAGGTGTAAGCGGTGTTGCAGGAACACCTGAGTCCCCTTGTTAGCTGCCGCTATCTGATTAAGAAGTTTGGGGGCGTAATCATAGGCCTGCTCATAGGTGCCATACAACCTCTGAATGTCCTCCTTCCCACGTCTATCCTTGCCGTAACTGACTGGGAAGCCAATAAGATCTTCCGCTGTTTTTTGCAGTGACTTAATACCCATGTTTATATTTTCTTCCACCGCCGCCATCATGATATTTGCCACATATTTAGCTGTGACATTACGGTGCATAGAAAGAGACCCAAGTAATTCACAGCTATGCGGTACTATTTTTGAGATATGCCAGGGCTGACATACCCCAGGGCTCTTGCGAGCGATCACTCTCCCCATACATCCATCAGCGAAATCGATGCAGATGACCTTCAACTGACTTCTATCAGACTGCTTCACTCTATGCTGACGAGATATGCTCATGGCATACCTCTTAATGGCCTGGTCAGCAGAGTCTTTGTCTGGGAATGTCTGCACAACCATCAGACTTGCCTCTCCAAGGCCCGGAACAGAGCGAAATTCATTGCTGATGGTCATAGTCTCTAAGAACTTAGGATTGATGGTGGATATTGATAAGTTGGGTGGTGCCCCAAGCGAAGGCGGAATTGTAGCTAGTAGCAGTTTTCACTCAATTAAGAACCGAGGTTTATCGAACCAGTAGGACTTTGAAATCAACAACGAGGTGAATGTTGAAGATCTCTGGCGCTTAGGGATACCTTCAACAGACGTGGACCTGCACACACTCAACCAAATACTTTGTCCCCAACGGCGGAGAGGTTGTCAATCTCTCCGGTCTCGCAGAACACAAAGCGGTTAATTGTATGATGAAATAGATAAAATATGAAAAGTGACCAGAGGAATAATGATGATTAAAAGCAAGTAAATGAGGTTGTAAACAATGTAAAAAGATGGACCGGGGGCCATGGGTTCACTAGTGGAGTCTCTCAAGTAAATAAAATATGCATGTGATGGGTGAATGAATTACAACTAGGCAATTGACAAGATCATGACACAAACCCAATTTAGCTATGACAAAAAGGACATGATAATATTTATGGAGGCATCACGACAAGGAACAAAGACCGTTGAGTCCAACTACGTCTTTGTCTAAAAAGTCCACCGTGGGATCGCTATCCAGCCTGTCACCCAACGGTATTAAGTTGCAAGCAACAGACAATTGCATTAAGTAAAGTGCATGAAGTAAGCAATACTAATATCAAAATAGACATTAACACCGCTGTTTCACCCTTAGTAGCAACAACACACCCTCGCCCTTAGACGTTTCTGTCACTCGTGCGCAGGAACAAAATGGGGGCATGAACCCACTATCTAGCATAAATACCCTTTCTTGGAGATACACACAATCACTTGGCCAAAGTAACTACGCACATCGAAGAGCATGTAAGAACATAAATTACTCATATGAGAATCATGCATAATCTGAACATAACTTCATAATCCATCGGATCCCAGCAAACACATCACATATCATTACAATAATCGATCTTGATCATGTTAGGCAACTCACAAGATCATAAGACATGAAGCACAAGAGAGAGACTACCAACTAGCTGCTGCCATGGACCCGTAGTCCAAGGTGAGACTACTCACAAATCATCCCAGAGGAAGGCATGGCGATGAAGAGCCCTCCGGGATCGATCTCCCTCCGACAGAGTGCCGGGATCAGCTTCAGATTGGACCCCGAACTAGGGTTTTCGGTGACGGCGCGTCGGGGTCGAGTTTCTGGAAAATAATGGCTGCCTCCACGTTTTTAGATTTTTAGGGATTTTATAGGCGTCAGAGGGCTGCTAGGTGAGGTCCAAGGAGCAGGGGCGGGCCCCACCCACGGGTCACCCCTAGGCCGCGGCAGGGGGCCGCCTCTGCCCTGTGGGCCTCCCCTCCGGCTCTCCTTCGGACTGGTACTTCATCGTGCCAAATAAAAAATCCTCAAAAATTTCCAGCGCGTTCCGAGAATATTTCCAGAAGTAAATTTCTGAAAAAAGACAACAAAAACAGGGAACTGACACTGGGTATCTTGTCAATAGGTTAGTCCGACAAAATGCATATAAATGACAGTAAAAACATGTGCCAATATCACAAAACTAGCATGGATCACTCAAAATTATAGATACGTTTGAGACGTATCAAGGATCCATCGGCGCCGCAACCGCCCTCTGACGAGGACCATCACCTTCTTCATCTGAGGATGATGACGAAGAAGAGTGACCGTCATCGTCATGATCTAGCGCCTCCTGCAGTCCATGAACATGTTCGCTCAAGTCAACGACTGCAGACCAATATCCAGGGTCAACGACCGCCGACGGTACAACATCGACGGTCGTGGGCTCCAAGGGGCCGGTGTTGGGGGCTGCTGTGAGGGCCAGCTCGACCTCAGCCGCGCTAACACTGCATCCGGCTTCATCACTAGGAGAAATAAACTGCACATACACCATCGGCTCACCATACATGGCGGAACCAGGTGTGCTTGCAAAGGTCATGTACTTCTGCCAATGATTCTCGTTCTTCACCTCCCGCAGACCCCAGTGGGCAACTTCCCCATCAGTCCCTCCTACGCAGACGAATGCCTCGACGGTCATCTTCATTCCACGCATCGCGTGACCAAAATTCACGCGGATGCGTTTTCTAACATCCGCAAAACTTTTATTGACAATTTTCTTAACCACAACTTTCATTGACTCGCAGTTTGACACATTGACACCGGTAATATCGTCGCGTACAACATCCCCATAGAACACAGACAAATTTTCCATAGTACCTACCCAATAACCAAATTTACAAAAACGGAATTAATAGCTTCCTACCTTAATTATATTATATCCATAATACTGAAAAAATAATAGTACCAATATTTTTTATAAGGAAAATATATTATGAACTTGGAAAAAATAGTGCCATCAACTAAATTTACTAACGAGACCACTAACATCATTCAACTAATACCCCCAAAATTTCCATCATACCTAATATATATTTTCAAAATAATATTCACATGACAATACTTTTGTGAATTAGATGGTGTCATTTATACCTCAAATTGATAATAGATGTCCTTCCAAAATAATTTACGTGTCAGAATATCTCCAAATAATACCCACGATCATCAACATATCACCATTAATTGTCAACATAATCCACCTATTATCTTGTGAACACAAATATTATCCACGGAATTTTTTCGGTTACAAATTTATAATGTTTAACTCACATGTACGTATAATATGTAAAAACAATTGTTCAGCACATATCCTACTCTAAGTCTTTCTAGATAAAATTATTAGTGCGACATATCTCGGCCGTAACTATGTCTACATTTAGCAATAATTTATCGCAGAGCTAACTACGACCTAAAATAATAACTCATTCATTCTCATGCATTACTACAAGTGTGACATAAAGACATTCTTGAACTGAATATTCATAAATAATACTAATTACAATTTAATAACAGCGTGCATGTGAATAAAAACATTGATCTATAATATATCTAACTGCATTCTGCTCGAAACTATAATTATAAATGTGACCTATCTCGGTACGGAATATTTCTAAATTATTGAAATAATACATCGCATGGCTAATTACAAGCTCAAAAATTAACTCATTTACATATTGCATATCAAAATAAATACATGCATTGTATAGTTCGTACCTTGATCTATAACTTCTCCTTTCAGTTGACACTAACTCTACAAGCTAATCACTCTATACTTAGTGAAACTACAAAGGAGAGGAGGAGAGCAGAGGAGTAGAACCAGCGTCGTCACAAAGCAGAGAAGGAGTACCAGGCAGCAGGCAGCATGCGGTATAAAAAGAAACGAGAGGAGCTGGGGGAGGCGTACCAGACACGCAGATTCGCGGCACAGAATCAATAGCTTTTGTCCCTTTCCACACCTCGGAATCAGCGCCGTCTGTACACTGTAATCAGCATCGTCAGTGCAGTGTTTGCGGGAATCTGCGCCGAAAGCGGTAGGGTGGGTGTCGGTAGGGTGCCGCCTCCGCCGGTGGCGGTAGGTTCCAGCTCACCGTGCTGCCTGCACTGGTGGCGGCAGGGCCCACCCATGCCCCGTTTCCGTTTTGTGCCCGGCTGGGAAATCCGTCCTGGGACGTGCCGCCTCCGTCGTCTGGGGAGCCTGCCGCCACGGTAATTTTGACAATCCATTCGGGACGTGGTTCTTTTCGACAATTCACTCGCCATAGTGGTCCAATATGTAAAAATTTCGCTCCAAACGACCGGTGCTGCTGCGAGCCGTCGCCAGAGATGCTACCAATGGCGGGAGCAATTGCCAGGCAGTACTACGGACCGTGAAGATCAAGGATTTTCCTCTCCCGGATGCGGTGCGGGCAACAACTCGTTCGTGTTCCGACTCAACGGTCTAGTCCCTAAAGGATTTTTCTATTTCTTTATTTCAAAAATTGGTTTTATTTTTTGAATTTTTTCAAAAAAAAATTTGAATCTATGAATTGTTGGACTCATTAATCTCTCACCGGAGCCTCTTAATCACACTTAGTCTTTAGTCAAATTCCAATTTTGGTCAAACTTCCCGGTCGGTCACCCATCTTCACACTACTCTACCCCTAACACGCTTAACATCTTGGTTCCTTCCCATCCCCCTCCCTATAATCTACTGGTAACCTTATGTCTATAGTATGTTATTAATCATATTAACCCATAGATCATGTGGGTCACGCATTTTTTATAATTTGAATTCTAAATAATTATTTAAATGTACAAAAATGACTAAGTAATCATAATATTGAATAAATATAAAAATAAAATGTGTTTTATTAATATTTTTGGCATTAATTCATTTAGTATGGCATAATTCATATCTTTAAATCTGTAAATCGAAATTGAACACATAATATGTCCATTATTATCAGAAAAATATGAGGAATCCAAATATGACATAATTTTATATTTTAAATTTTTTTTAAAAAAATCTGAATTTTGACTCTTTTTGAATTTCAAAAATAAAAAAATTCAAAACGACTGAAGGCGGTTGAATTTGAAAAGGAATTTTTTTGCCGATAATTTTGATATATTATATGTTTTTTTTCCAACATCGTATGTAGAAATAGCGGCCATTTGAAGTTTTTGTAATGTTTTTTTGGAAAAAAAATTTAGTCCTGGTCCCTTTAGTCCCGGTTTGTGCCCCGAACCGGGACTAATACCCCCATCCGAACCGGGACCATTGGCATTCCGGGCCCTAGCAGCTCGATCCGGGACCAATGTCTGCCATTGGTCCCGGTTTGTGTCTGAACCGGATTAAAGCCTGGGGCGGCTCTGGACGAAAGACAGATTTTCTACTAGTGGGGACAGATGTATCTAGACATGTTTTAGTGTATGTGTACACTACTTTTAATCCGAATCTAGACAATATGTGAATACCCTAAACATCTTATATTATGGAACGGAGGGAGTAAAAAAATAACAGAGCGATACTACATAACAAGACGAGCAGTACAAGACCAGAGACCACTGTACAGCTCAGGAATGATGTGCATCCTAGCTAAATATAATTTGTAAATGAAAAGTGGAGGACACATTGGTTAACGGTATAACTAGAAGGTAATTGAGTTTGTTTTGACTGCATAAACTTTAGTGTTAGTGTTGTATATATGATAAGTGTCGAAGTGTATGTATATAGATTGTTTAACCCTTCACATTAGTTTAGACTTTTTATTCCGTTGACTAGTGCATTAATCTTGACATGATATCAGAGCCAGATGTTGGGTCCAAGTCCTGTCTTGCGCAATCTATTGTTGTTGCCCCTCCTGTGCACGTGTTGACTTGTTTGTCTTCCCCCACACTCATGTGTGAGGGGGTGTTAAAACGTATATGTGGGCTATCTATCCCTTTCCATCAGTTCATACTTTTCGTTGTGTTGACTAATGCATGAAACTTGACAATAAAAATGCTAAACAAGAAATAGTTACATACCACATAGGATCTTCCAATGATAGAATAAAATCCCGTGTTGCCTTTCTCAATACTTGCTGAAAGGCATCAACTAAAATCGTACGTTGAGATTCTACTTCTCTTCATAATTTAAAATAAAGATATCACACAGAAAGGGTGGAAATGACAGCAAAAACTCTTTATAAAAAAATGCTCAAAGATAAGGAAGGCCTAAGGTCTAAGGATAAACACACGTCATATCAGGGTACTGAACTCTTAACTACTCGCAAGTCGCAAATGAGTTCCCAATAGTTCTATATTTCGAACTAACAGTAAAAGTATATTTAAACTGTGTATTATATTTGTTCAACATATGTATTTGCACTGCAAATAATGAAAGAATGTTGCTTCAAACATTTGCAGCTCTGGACAAACCTAGACTTTAGTGTCAAGGTCGCCTTAAAAAAAAAGTTAGCTCCACTTTTTTTTTTTTTTGCTTCTGTAGGTTACTTGCAAGTTGATGTACCATGTTGTAAAATAAAGGACTTGTATGAAATTAGAACCTCTCTTTTGTTTCTCTGACATGGACGACCCGGTTGCATCCTGTAAACCTCATCCAGGTCCTGGAAGATTATTTTCCTACTTGACATCGTTGTCATATACTCCTTTACACAGTTCCGGGTTAATTGGCACATGTGCAGAGATGCAATGGACTAACAAAACAGGGGCAAAATGAGACTATTTTTTGCATCTCAATGGCTAATTAGGATTGACACAGCCATATACTACTAAGGCAGCTACCTGATTACATTAGTCTAGAGACCATGATTAACCATTGTTATATCACCCGCACCCGTCTCTCAGCTAATGTGCCAAGGACATGGCCATCAGCTCGACCAACAGAGAAGGGCAGCTCCGGCTCAGATGCTTGAAGCCGTCGGTGGCCATGACCGCCCTCAGAATCGCCGGAGCGGCAAGAAAGTTCAAGCACGCCTTCTTCAGCCCCTCACAATGGTGCTGTTCCGCTAGCCCCAAGATGGTCGCCGCCGAGCCCACATCGATGTACTCGCACAGCTTCTCCTCGCAGACCAGCTTCAGGCGTTCCAGGCCGTACCTGTCCGCCGCGACGAGCAGGTGCTGGCATGTCACGTCTTCGTCCTCTTTCCTCATCTCTGGCATCAAGCCGGTGTACGCGAAACGGAGCAGCGCCTTGAACACCTCCGCCTCCATGTCTTCCACGCGCACGACACCGGAGGCATTGCCCTCCTTCATCTGTCCGAAGAGCTCGGCGGAGAAGACCGACGAGCGGGCCGCGAGTATGCACCGGTGCGCGGCGATGGTCTCGCCGCCAACCTCGAACACCACGTCGGTGCCCTTCTTGGTCTCGAGGAGCTCGCCCAGGTGCCGGCGGAGGTCGCACGGGGGCACGGAGACGAAGGCCGTGGCGTCTTCCACCGCACGGCAACCTTGGAGGACGATGATGTCGCAGCGGACGGTGAACGAATCGTTCCTGAGATGCTTGGAACTCTCGAGGTCCGCCCTTTTGATGAAGGTCCTATTCGACCAGCCGTGCCGGGAGGTGAAGATGTCCACCGATTTCGATGCCAGCGACGCCACTTGCTTTGCCTCCTGCTCCTCGCCGGCGAGACACACGTCCCATTGCGCCTTCACCGTCTCCGTGACATGTTTGTCTTTGTCGAGTATCAGGGACAGGGATACATAATCCGCGAACTCGAAGCTTACGCCATTCGGGTAGTAGTAGATGCTCCAGCGATGGCCGCCGATGTTGAAAGGGCGGGACATGACGCACTCTCCGGTGGGAATTCCCTTGGTGCGGGAGTACCCGTGGATCGTGAGAAGGTGGTGCCCGCTCTCCGTGTCAGCCATGATGGCGGATCTCGATCGCTTGCCGTCCGCGCTGGCGGACGACATCGCCGACCTGCTTCGCGAGATTGGGAGAACGCAACTCTGTAGATCGGGGCGCTGCTTGCTGCTGCTGGGGCCGAGGGTTTTGGGAGATAATATATGGGTTTTTGGTGGTTTACCTGTATGTATTGTGGTATCCTGGCCCTCCCCTGGGATTTTCAGATATGGGCCAGGCCACATATTGTTGCCGTGATTTTTATTTATATAAGAGCAAAAATTCTAGGGCCGCAACTTATTCCCACCGGTTTCTTGTTGACTAGTAATCGTGCACGTGTATCTTTACAAAAAAAATCCTCGTATATCTTAGTTATCATGCAATATTCAAACCCAATCAACTAAAAACTACAATAATGTACAAAATATAACCAATAGTTTTGGTTATGGAGTGTATTTTAGTTGCAGAGTCGTTATGTAGTCGGATCAGAGACTCGCGTGGAAAGAGAAAGTTATCATCGTGTGCGTGTTTAATTACCATGTGGTTATTCATAAGCAACTTCGTCATATCGTGAATGAACTGCATATACATATGTTTTCGTGTTGCTTTTGCCTAAATCTATTATAGATATGAAGCATATGTTTACAACTCCAGTAACAATGGAGATAACAGCAACAAAGCAATATTTAAGCATATAGGCTCACACACATCGTGTCCAACATATGGAGCAAATATCCTTTCAAAAAACATTCTTAAAATGTCCAAAATAACATAGTAATTGTTCAACTGATCATATGCTCCATGTTCCTCTTTTTTTTTCATAGATGCAAGGGAACTGGGCAACATCTCTCCTTAATACACTCAGTAAGTATGTGGCTGTAGGCCCTACAAATGCCTTATAACTGCACCTAGAGAATTGTGTTAACAAAATGTTAGCTTCCACACAAGAAACATGTGCGTTGCTAAGAAATAAAAAATTAAAACATCGAGAAAGAGTTTATTTTGCCATTGGACATAAGCTTGTGCAGTTTTTACCTAGTCACCCTCTCAAACTATCATCGCACATCTATTCTTGACCCCCTCCCTATCAAAGACAATACTTTGTTGTCTTCCTTCATTTCTCCTGGGCACACATTGAGCTCGACTGCTACTGTCTTGGATCCCAAGCTATTGATAAATTTCATCTGGTGACTATAGTTGACTGTTAATACAGTTGAAGTCTGATCGAGGTCAGAGTGAAGACATATATTTGGGACAAGGTTCAGATATAAATAACACATGCCAACCTTATCCATCCGAGACATTAACTAATGTAGTGGAAATCAACTACGATATCAACTACGCACCTAGTGTAAAGATATATTATATCGTGTGCTCCATATTTAATACCCAATTTTATTTTATTTTTGCGCCGGAACACGATATTCAGAACAAAATAGCCATTTCCTTTAATCTCCCCACATAGCCCATATAGAGATAAGACATGTATTAGTTGTATTCTGATATGGCAAGCATCAGAATAAATGTAATTGAGTACCTAATCACCTAAGTTTTATGGTACACACTTTGGGAGAAGGGAGCTCAACTCAAAAGCACTCGAGTGAAATATATATGCAAACTAAATATATGTTTTTATTAAAGATCAACGGTGATCTACATCATGTCATAAGATGACAAATACGGAGTATACAAGAACCTTGCTCATGTACTTTGTATTCATAGATCTCACCATATCAGCAAGTAGTATGACAACAAGCTCCGGAAGAGACCATGACATGCATTGATGCATATATGGAACCCTAGTAAGTAATTACAAAATCAATCAGTTAGCTAATACCATCGTCAAGCAGCAGAAAACGAATTCAAGGCAAAGCAATTGCTGCATTATTTTCCTTCTGCTCCTCCTACTACAGTGAATCATCAGTGATATATGTGAAGTTGCAGGTTTGAAGGTACAATTCAAGTAATTAGTTCAGTTGACACTTGCCTCTAAGAACTGATCTTCTTAAATTTCTCAGCAACAAACAGTTGCAGCTCAAGGTACTTGTTTCTTCCTTCTGCTTTGAGTCAAGGATGTCTGCAAGGGAAGATACAAAGTAAATGGCATTAGAAGCCCACTTCTCTTTCACACAGCCTAAAGAAAGTTAACCCATATCAGAACATCAATCACTATTTGATCTGCACAAATATTGTTAATATTATGAAGGATAATTACGTTAATGAACTCTGAAACTTCAGGTGGTGAAACCGTTATTTCCAGCTGCTCCAATATGAGAGACTTGATGACACATGCAACTATAGCTCCTGGTAGGGAACAAGCTGTCCATATAAGCACCAAATACCAAAATAGTTGGAAAGCCTTCTACCTTGTACTTTCTCATCAAGTACTGCAAGATTCAGAAGTCAAATAATGTAGTTGCATACTTACTTTAGAAAGAAGCTTAAAGAAGATCCACCGGTATGAAATCGAACAAGGGATCAGTCTGCTTGTAGTTTGACTGCTCACCTGTATGAATCCATCCGTTTTACTACACAACTGAGTAGCAATAAGAGAAGAACAAGATGTCAGGGCGTGGAGGGCTTGGACTTGCCTGTCCAGCGAGAGGAGTAGCTGGTCCGGCGGCAGGTTGAGGGAGACGGCGACAGGTAAGAAATGAAATATATTCTAAAGTGGTAATCATAAGCAGATATGAGTTGATACAAATGGTAAACAACTCGACCAAAGGACAAACTTATGCCTACACATGATTGCCTTCTCTTAAAACATAGAGCCAGCATTAGAACCCTATACAGACCAGCAAGTTTCTTCACTACAATAAGATCCATAGAGAGATTTTTATATTCTATAAATGGAAGAATATGATTCATAATCTTGTTTCCCCAGCAGCTTCGCGTCCATTCCTCTCAACATCGATCACATCCCGGTGCTCAAGAATACACGTACCGCCCGAACCTGCATCCTCTTCAGAACATGAAAACCTCTTTGAGTAAATATTTAATGAAAATTGCAATGACCTATACGATAGAATTCCTCTCAACATCGATCACATCCCGGTGCTCAAGAATACACGTACCGCCCGAACCTGCATCCTCTTCAGAACATGAAAACCTCTTTGAGTAAATATTTAATGAAAATTGCAATGACCTATACGATAGACAAGTAGCATGGAAAATTGTACTTATGAAAACCTCTTTAGCAAATTAGTTCAAGGAATGCAGTGACCAAAAAGAAGTGTCAACAACAACATGAAGGCACCTAAGTGCTGAGTACTATTCCGTAATATCCCAATTGAAGTGCATCTTACATATCTTACAAAACTGAGAACTGGAAGTTTCCAAAGAATGAACGTGTCCATCTCCTCTGATCGGAACCGAACCATGCATTGCTGTAGCATAATACACAAACAACTGAACCATAAAATACAACCTGTCTATCTCAAGTTGTGTCCCTTTTTTGGTCATCGTGATGGATCCACATATATTCATGCAAAATTGCAATCATGAAATCGGCAATTGATTTGAACGCCACATACCTGAAGAATGTCGGCGCGATTGCAGGGTGTGTGCCCAGCGGAGAGGCTCTCCGGAGGCGGGGGATGGATGACAACGGGTGGGGTCGCGCGAAGACCGGGCTAGGACGGCGGCAATGTGCGGTGACGGTTGAGGGTGAGCGACAGTGGGCGAGGACGACGGCTGCTGACGGAGCTGGTGCGGTGCGCCCAGGGGTGTGTGAGAGGGAGACGCGGCGGCACTCCATGGCGGCGGCGAGCCCGGAGGCGGCATCGCGTTCCAAGGGGAGGCGAGATTTTCTCCGGCGGTGGTCCGGGGCGGCGGCGACGGCATCGCGTTCACTGGCGGCGGCGGTGGCAGCGAGTGGCGACAGCGTTTTCCTCCGTTAATCGTGGGTCGTGGAGATCCAAAATTCCTCTCCGTGGAGGTGAAGTACAGTCCGTCATTGTTAATCGCTATGTGCACATAGAGACCTGATTGGTGGGGCCAGTGTAGGGTTAGGCTAGATGTTTACAGGGTGCACGTAGCCGAACTGATGTTGGCTTGTTTATTAGTAGTGGAGAAAAAGAAGCTCAGGATTAGAGCAAACACAGCCTCCAAGGGTGTTGTTGGATCTGTTTGCCACTCGACGAACAGCCTATACTTGGGTGCCTCGGCCAGTCGGCCAAGTCTTCGATGTCATTACTAATCCGTTTGTGTGAAATCCACTCCACCGCCACTCTCTGCCACCGAAGAATAATTTGTTGAAAATAGGTTAGAGCATCTCCAACAGCAGCGCTATGCGCTGGCGCGCTATATTTTTTTTACGGCGCCAGATTTGTGATTTTGCGCGCGCAACGCCTGTTTTGCTTTAGCAGAAGCGCTATAGTTAGCGCGGCGCGGCTGCACAATTTGTAGCTCCAGCAGAAGCGCTAAAATTCCACCGCGCGCGCCCAGCGCAAACAACATTCACATCAAACATGCAAACAAACCGAATCAAACAAACACTAAATAAATCAACAATAAATAGTTTAATTATTTATTACAACACAAATAAATAGTTGTTCCGGAAAAAAAGAACAAATAGTTCATTACACAACACAAAAAATGAAACAAACACACAAATTCAATTCAATGTTGCCCATTCCATGTCCACCACTCCTCGATAAGATCCTTTTAAAGCTCATCATGTGTGTCATTACGTCGAATGGCATGGTAGGATGCAACAAAGCGTGCCACCCTCTCAACCCTCCTCCGCGGTTGAACGGGAACACCCATTAACTCATAGTGAGTATAGTCCAAATCTTGCCCGCGCTCATTCTCGATGATCACACATGCGTTCATGATGTACCAAAGCATTTCTTGATCCCAAAATCTTGCCGGTCCTCTAACAATAGCAAATTGGGCTTGCAAAATCCCAAAAGCGCTCTCCACATCTTTCCTAGCCGCCGCTTGAGCATTGTGAAAGTCAAGCATTTTCTTACCTACCGGTTTCTGAACCGGTTTCACAAATGTTTGCCACCTTGGGTAGATGCCGTCCGCAAGATAGTAGCCATAGTTGTATGTATGGCCATTTGCTACAAACTCCATCGGACAAGTTTTTCCTTTTGCAATCTTATTCATGAGTGGTGACCGATGAAGAACATTAATATCATTGAGAGCTCCGGGCATTCCGAAAAAAGCATGCCAAATCCAAGTCTCATGATCGGACACCGCTTCAAGAATTATGGTGGAATCCTTCTTATGGCCCTGAAATTGTCCATGCCATGCTGCAGGACAATTCTTCTAACTCCAATGCATGCAATCAATTGATCCAAGCATACCTGGAAACCCTCGAGCAACATTGAACTCCAAAAGCCTAGCCGTGTCCGCTGCATTGGGAGCTCTCAAGTATTCCTTACCAAACACTTGCAGAATGTCAACTGCAAAGCGCTTGACACACATGATGGCTTGACTCTCGCCCATCACCAAGTGATCATCCACTAGATCCGCCGGAATACCGTATGCCAACATACGCAAGGCGGCGGTCACCTTTTGAAAGGTGCTATGCCCAAGTTCACCAGCGGCATTCCTCCTTTGCTGAAAAAACCGATCATGTCTACTCAGTTCCTCTGCAATTTTCTTAAACAAGTCAATGCTCATCCGAAACAGACGCCGAAAATAAGACTCGGGGTATATGGGATGCTCGACAAAATAGTGCCTCATCAATCTTCCATGAGCACCCATCCTTTACCTCCACAATTTTAGGCGACCCATCACTGAACCACCGTGCTTTGGTCGTTTCATAGCACGGATAGCAAGGATAATAGCCATTACTTCCTCCTCTTGCATATCAAATTCTTCATCAAATTCTTCATCAGAGGACAAACATGAATCGTCACTAGACGAACTCATCTACAAACATGAATTTGTACTAGTTATTTACCTACAAACTAGTTATTCGAACTCATCTACAAACTAAAAAAAAATTAGAGAACAACAAACATACCTTGCAAGTATTTTGTCAAACACCTTGCGCGCGCGGAGGTTCGACGACCGCCAAGCGCTGTTCGTCGGAGGAACTGCGTGCTGGCTGGCGGCGAGGAAGGAGCTGGAACAAGGAGCGGCGACTGCGCGCAGCTCGCCGGAGGAACTGCGCGCTGCGGAGTAGCCGCGGAAGCGGCGGAACCGGAGTGGCGTCGGTGGCGCTGCGGGCCAAAATCGACGCGGCGGCGACCTGCCCAGCGGTACACCCGGCGACGCGCAGGGGACGAGCGGCGGAAGCGCCGACGGCTGGTCTATTCCCGCGCCATGGTCACTGGCGAAGATGGGGGAGAAGATGCGGACGGCGCGCGGGCGAAGCGAGGGCGACGGCGGGGAATTTTCCGGGTGGCGGTTGGCTCTCTCGCGCGCAATTTGCTTTCGCACCGCGCGCTGGCTCGGCCGCCCCAAATTCAGCGCAGAGAGTACCGCTCGGGCCAGCGCGCTGGCCCCTTTTTACCGCGCGCGGAGTTTTAGCGCGGCTGCTGGAGACGCCGAAACGGGTGCGCGCACGCCATATCGGCGGTTTCTTGGGCGCGCGGCGTTTTTAGCGCTGCTGTTGGAGATGCTCTTAGAGTACTGAAGCCTTGCTGGTGCCTTGCAACATCTCACCTTTAACGCGCTCTATGTGCAGTAAGTGTGTCTACACGTGCATGATCCGCCATTGTTGAATGTTATTGGACCGGTAAGTCCTTGACAAACTATATCGATCTCTGTCTTCTGCCGTCATTGTCTAATGTGACAACAGTTTACATGTCCTCTAACCTAGTTCAACCCGGCCGAAGGAAGCCCATTGAGATCGACATACCCTTTGTTCGGAAGAAAGTTCCTCTCGGTGAAGTCTGTGTTCTTCCTCTCGGCGAAGTCTGTGTTCTTCATGTTAGCATAAAACCACCACTTTTCAGGTCAAATTATGGAAAACCACCACTTTACGTTTTTTTTTCAAAATGTGACCACTATTCGGCAAGTTTGTTGCAATTCGCACAAATCTCGTTTTTAAGCCAAATTGACAGCGTTTCTGACAGTGGGACCCACCTGTAAGGCTGACGTGGCACCGAGGGACGGCGCGCGGACACGCCGTTGGCCGCTGTTAACGGCAGAAGTGGTGGGGCCCACAACTCAGTCGCATTGAAACAATAGGAACCAATTTTTTTGAATCGCAACACGGGCCAATTAAAAATGTCAAGATATTCTTAAAAAGTAAATATATAAGAAAATAAAAATGGTCGCAACTCCTTCCTCACGCACGGTGCACCAGGGGAGGGGAGGAGCGGCCGCTGCCGGCCGTCGAGCTCCCAGCTCCGGCCGGGCTGCCGCCAGGTCAGGAAGATGCTCGTCTCCGCGCGCTCGCCGGCTGCGCCCTGTCGCCACGCCACGCTGGCTCGCTGGCCGCGCCGCGCGCTCGCCGGCTGCGCCCTGACGCCGCGCTGGCTGCTGGCTGGCCGCGCTAGATGCGCCCCGTCTCCGCGCGCCTGCCCGCTGCTGGCTGGCACTGGCCACGCTGGCTGCGGCCCGTCTCCGCGCGCCTGCCCGCTGCTGGCTGGCGCCGCGCCCGTCTGCTGGTTGGCCGCGCCGCGCTGGCTGCCGCCCTCCCCTCCGCTCTCGCCGGCCTCCTGGTGCTCCCGCTCGCTAGCTCCGGCCGCCTCCGCTCTTCTCCAGCCGCGTCCGCTCGACGGCTCGGGCTGCCTCCTTCTCCCCGCTCACCGGCCCTTCCGCCTCCGCTCTGCTCCGGCCGCGTTCGCTCGACGGCTCGGGCTACCTCCACCTCGCCTCATCCCCTCCAGCTCGAAACGGCCGGCCCGACGAGTGCGGCTGCGTAGGCTGCGGAGGAGAGATTCCTCGGGAAAAGAAGGAGAGAAAGAAAAAAGAGAAAAGAAAGAAAGGGAGAGAAAAAAGAGAAAAATAAAAGAAAAATGTGTTCGTTAACGGCAGCAGACGGCCGTGTCCGCGCGCCGTCCCTTGGTGCCATGTCAATTCGTTTTGAAATCGTGATTTGTGCGAATTGCAACAAACTTGCCGAATAGTGGTCACATTTTGAAAAAAAAAACGTAAAGTGGTGGTTTTCCGCAATTTGACCCGAAAAGTGGTGGTTTTATGCTAAAAACTCCGTCTAGTCACCAGTCTGCTGATAAATACCCCTACCTCTCTAGATCTAGGGTTAGACAAAAATGATAAGATAGAATTGAGGTTTGCTCATTCCGCTCCCTTTGTGGAGTCAAGATGCTCCCCTTATGGAGTGCCCAAGACCTCTCTCTTGGTTATCTAGGTTGAGTGACTATCAAGACCCCTTCTTGTCTTTGATCTCTTCTTTGTAAGGAATTGTATTGAAAACAATTTCTTCATTGGTTGGGATTCTATTGAGGGCTTGTCAACCTCTCCTTAATTGGATTATATTGGATCGACGGACCAGACTGTGAGGGAAATCGGTTTCACCAAGATTTGAGTTGGTTTGGTTGCAAGATTAAACTGCTTTTCCATTGGGAGTTGTTGTTGGATTTGAGTTTCTTACAGGCTCTTCTAGATATCTCCAATTCTCCATCTTGTTTGTGCTTTATTCATAGAGTTCATCATCTTGCGCGTGTGTATTTTGACACCACCTCGCTAGTCAGTTCATGAAGATCGGACAACCCTGCATCAGTTGTTTTACCGTAGGGGCATTTGCATCTTGTAAATCAACATCGGAAGGACCAATGTGATATTTCCTTTATCAAGAGTGCCTTGATTCTTTCCTTTCTCCATCAATTTTCTCAATGGAGCATGGAGTTATCATTTTCGCTTGGCTCTAGTGTCCCATCTGTCCCTTTATCGAAGGCGGTTTGCCTATGGTCATTCACGTGTTGCCGGTGGCACCTAATGAACGAGCACTCGGAGGTCGGTGATGAAGACGTTAGGCGGAAACGTGGATGGATGGTGTCAACATGGCTTCCTGACTTCCCTACTTGTGTTTCGTAAAGCTGCGGTGTCACACCCTATATAGTGCCTAAGTGTCTCGATATAATTTCTCTTCCTTTAAGACCATCCATGTAAAATTTTGCAACTCTATAGACGTCACTATCTATTTGAGACAATGCATGAAAAAGTCGGTGCCAACAAACAATATTGATCACAAGTCGAAAGAATGTTTATATACAAACATTAAAATCTGGAAACTGTAACAAGATTCACTACATTGACCCTGAGAGTTCCCCCAAAACTGAAAGAAAACAAAAGAAATCACTGACACTGCCCTGTACTAACAAACTACTGGTAAGATTCAGGCGTGTGGACAAATACGGAAGACGGCAAGAGCAAGTGCTGCACACTCTAGTCTCTTCTTCTATGCTGCACTACTCTCTTCTTGATATATACAGTTGCTTTCAACATTGCTTAAAAAACAATTTGTTTTCAGCAGACAGAGCAAGCAGACATTCTCGTCGTCTGAAAGGCTGAAACCTGCTTGCGCGTCCATTGGTCGATTGGTACCTGTACCTTCATCGCAGCTTAGAAATGCTACTACCAGTGAATCCTAGGTAAATATAGAATTGTAAGCATAATTCAGAAATGAGTAGCGGTCCAAGCCAATTCATTTAATCCAGAAACTTGCCAGAGTTTTATATCTACTCTGGGAAATCCAGAAACTCTAGGAGTATTATGGAGGAGTAATCGTATACTTGCAAGTGGATGTGCTATGCAATTGGAAAACAGGTTTGGAAATTAGCACGTGAACTTCAAGTTAATGATACTCCGTATTGTTATTGTGTTGCACTGTTGCTAACTCGTCTCACGAGTCACAACAGATTAGCGTAGAGGTTGCTGAGGTGCGCCGAGTAACAGACAAGGCATCATTTTCGTAGCGATGTTTCTTCTATGCCGTCATTGTGCTCTGCTTGTCGCTCCCCGCGCTGTCTCTCTCGTTTGAAAGCAGCAGCTAGCAGAGCACCTATGATTTATTTAAGGAAGCCACGAATCATCTTCTTACCACTGATCATCGGCCACTGATGTCGACGCCGGCACCACTCCAGCACCAGCACGTGACCGTCCTCGAGCGGTGCCAGGTCTCGCCGTCGCCGGCGCCAGCGGCCGGACAGCCGCGTGCGCTGCGGCTCACGTTCTTCGACCTCGCCTTCTGGGGCTTCCCGCCTGTGCAGCGCGTCTTCTTCTACGACCACCACCAAAGCGCCGCCGACGATCTTCTCGACGTCCCGGTCTTCCTCCGCCGCGAGCTGCCCCTGTTCAAGGCGTCCCTTGCGGCCGCGCTGCACCGCTTCTACCCGTTGGCCGGGAAGCTTCTATGCGAGCTACCGGCAGAGGGCGCGGCGCTGCCAGAGATCGTGTGCTCGGACGGCGACTCTGTTTGTCTGGCGGTGGCTGTCGGCGGGGACGACTTCAGCGACCTCGCCGGAGACCACCCGCGCGACAGCGCGAGGCTGCGGCCGCTGCTGCCTCCGCTGCCGGGAAACGGGGTGTTTGCCGTTCAGGTCACGGTGTTCCCTGGCGCCGGCATCTGCGTCGGTACGACGCTGCACCACGCCGTGGCCGACGGCTCCAGCTACGCGCACTTCGTCAGGACATGGGCGGCCATCCACCGCCTCCTCGGCGCCGGGATGAATACGTTGTTGGAAATGGCGGAGCTGCCGCCGCTGTTCGACCGCGGCGTCGTCCGCGACGACGCCGGGCTCCATGAGGTGTTCGTCCGCGACCACCGCGCCCTCGCGGCGGCCGGCGACAAGCGGCTCGGCCACTGGGACCTCAGTAGCAGGGGCGACGCCGTTCTGCTCGCGACGTTCCGGTTCACGGAGGAGGTGCTCCACGGGCTGGGCCGGCGCGCGGAGTCGGAGACCTTGGCGCGGGGGTGCTCGCCGAACGCGCTGGCGTGCGGCGCCGCGTGGGCCGGCATCGTGCACGCGCGGGGCGGAACCGGCAACGCGCAGCACTTTGGGTTCGTGACCGGGTGCAGGGCCCGATCGAGCCCGCCGGTGCCAGGGAACTACTTTGGGAACTGCCTGGGCCTCTGCCCTGTAGAGGTGGAGGATGGCACCAATCTCACGGCGGCGGCGGCGGCAGCGGCGATCTGGAAAGTGATCGAGGGGCTGGCCGAGCAAGGGCGCGCGCTGCGGGACGGGCGCGGGTGGGTGCGGCTCGCGCGGGAGAGTGCGGCGTCGCACGCGGTGACGGTGGCCGGGTCGCCGAAGCTGGGGATCTACGCGGCGGCGGACATGGGCGCGCCGTGGGGGCAGCCTAGGAAGGTGGAGATTGTGTCAGTGGAAACTACGGGCGCGCTTGCGCTGGCAGAGGACGGCGGCGGAATCGAGGTCGGGGTGGCGCTGCCTCGCGGGGAGATGGAGGCGTTCCGCGCGTTCTACAGCCACCTCGTGACAAGCCTCAAGTGACGACCAGCGCATACTCTCTTCATTCCTAAATATAAAATATAAGATGTTTTATACGTGTTTAGTATGTAGATTCATTTATTTCGATCTGTATGTACACTATGTTAAAACATTTTATATTTAAGAACGAAGGGAATACTTATCATTCTAAGAAGATGATGATCTGGATAATGCGTTGTGAACAATCTGAGTAAAGCTCTGAAACTGTAACAAGGTTCACTACGCTGGCACCGCACCAACTCCCTCGAAACAGAAAGAGAAAGGACTACACTGATACTGTACTACTGTGACAAACTAGGATTTAGGCATGTGAACAAATACACAAGAAAGCATCCAACAGTGAGTGGTAACGCTCTTCTGTTTCACGCTCTATGGACAATTTGATTTCAGAAGACGAAGCCAGGCCGAGCCTGCAGCCTCATCTGCTGAAATCTGCTCGAATCGTTCATTAATCGATCGGCACTTCCACCTCCATCTTCAGGCCAGGGTGGTCGATGATCTGAAACCACATCACCAAACTAGTTTACAAATGAGTCCATAGTATAATAGAGCAGACGGCAATGCAGACCAGGTCCAGTACAGAAAGAACAGAGGGCAGTTCAGGAGTGCTAATTCCAGTGGATCCTAGCGAAATATAGATTTGCAAGTATAATTTATAATAAACCATAGTAGCAAACTCATGGGCCAATAGAATAACTGCAGAACCTAATTTTCCTTTTAGCCGAGGACTGTATCCATGGTAGGTAAGCAAGGATTAGTCATGTACCGTCATAAAATCTTCTAATGATAGCGTGCAATCCCTCTCGTACCCAGCTTCTTCCAATACCTTTGTTAATACTTGCTGAAAGGCATCAATTAAAATCTTGTTAATAATTCTGTTCGTAGCTACCAAAACAGGCATGATGCAGAACTATTTGAAAATGACAGTAATTACTCTTTGCTGAACATGGTAAAAGATAACTGCTACCATATTCTAAGGCCTAAGGATGTACGAGAAGCATATCATCTAGATAATGAAATCTTGACTTATCAACCTGAGTTCTTAAATAATTATGTTTTTCCTGAACTAATAGTAAAAGGATGTGTTAAACTGTGTATTATATCTGTACGACATAAACATATATATCTCTGAAGAAACCTACAATTTAGTGGTATGGCCTCCTTCAGAAAAGGAGTTATGCTCACTTGATGGGTTTATGATGGAAGGATGCCAATTAATTTAAGAGAAAATAAAGAAACGGCCACACCTTGCAAGTGAATGTGCTATGCAATGAAGTACAGGTTTGTATGAAATGAGAACCTCTCTTTGTTGCTCCGACATGGATGACCCAGTTAGGTCCCGTAAAACCTCTACCAGGTCCTTGAAGGTTACTTTCCCCTTGCCATCAATATCATACACCTTAAATATCACTGTCCATGAAACATAAAACCAAATCAATACCAGAAAATGAGTTATCGTGAGGACCAAGCAGCATATACTAGTTTTGACGAAGAACAATAATGACATAATGAAATTCAAACATTACACTCAATCTTTTGGTGAAGGCTGGCCCTTGCGCTGAAGGTAGAGAGGAAGGAAACAAAATCCTTAAAGTTCAGTCCATCAACCATGCGTAGCAACCTCTGCACGAAATAAGACAAATAGTTTAAGCCTCATTTCTGTATCTGACATTGCTGAATCTCCAAAATATAGCTTTGACGGTCAAAGTTAGAGTAAGGAAGGTCAATGATGACAGCTGTTAGCTTATTGATTTTGTAAAACTGCTTGAATATGAACAGATATGATAAACCGAGCATTATATCATACATCAGCCACTGAACTTCCACAGGCTGCTGAAATCACTTATTGTGGAACGAGACGTGCTGCTGATTTAGGCCCCTACACTGCAAACTGTCACGCTGTTGGTATCTACTGAAGCTAATCTAAGCTGGAGCGTTTACATAGTGGTGGTGTTCAGGAAACAGATTTCTTAGGTTCCAGGTGTCTTAAGCACAGATGAAACCATGGGCATCAATAAGAAGGTTATTCAGTGACTAGATGCATTTCAGAGGTTGGCACAACACTCCACTGAATCAAATCCAGCAGCTTGCTACTACCACTACTACGCACACAGTAGGTGCGCTTTGATATTCCGATGAAAGACGATTATTTCCAAAACGCAGAGAATGGAGTCCAAGTGACACACATCTGGCATGTCTGACAGTTGGGTTGTGTCTTAGGGGCTTTGGGCCACATGTATCGGAGAAAAACAGTGTTAAATACAGGCCCTGGATGTGGGGTGGAGGGGTCCTAATTTCTTGGTCCCGCTATTTTCAGAGCAAGACACAGAGTACTATGCTACGCAGTAAATCAGTAACACACTGGGTTGCAGAACTGTAAGCGAAACCTGGAGAATCAGTACAGTCAAGTACCGCAGCAAACAGCATATTCCAAGCGACAGTACAGAGAAAAAACGAGGCCGCTTGATGAGCACGTGCAGCGGATCAGTTCGAATAAACGAGGGACAAGAGAGCAGCCAGAGAAATAAAGCCGCTTCGATGGAAACGAAGCTCGAGACGAAGAGTGGACGGACCTGTGAGAGCGGGTTGGTGGAGAACTCGGGGATGGAGAGGAACTCGTCCTCGGAGACGAAGCCCTTGGCGCTGCGGTCGAGCTGGCAGAAGCGCTCGTAGAGGGAGACGATCTCCTGCTGCGAGACTGCCCGATTCCGACGACGAGAGGGGGAAAACGGGCAACGCCGGATTAGTCAGAAAAACTCCGATCAGAAAGCAACCACCACCACCAAATCAACGGTGAATTGCTGGAGATTTCAATAAGGAGGAAGAAAGAAGAAGAACAAGAAAAGGATCGTCTCCTCTTGTTGGATTCACATACATAGGTAGCTGCAGTGCTCCTGCACCTCCTCGATGTCGTACTGCGTGAGCATCGACGACGCGTTCCCCATCGGCGCTCGCTCCCCGGTGGATCGGCTACTCGCCCTCGCCTCGTTCGTCGGTCGGGGATCGCGAGGATGGATTGATTATCTGGGGATTGAGAAGTAGGGCGTTGGTTGGGGGAGACGAGCGGGGTAGGGAGAGGGAGTACTCTATATATCGGCCGCAGATTAATATTACCGAGAGCCGATCGGTGTGATCTCGTCAAGACCGCCCGCCCGCCCTCCCGACGCGACCGCCCATTTACGAGCCACCAGGGGGGACCGGTGCGCGGGTTCCGATCCCCATCGGATCCGATTGGATGGGCTCACGCAAACGCAACGAAACCCTTCTGCCCTGTGGTCCGCGGCCCCCGACCGCGACTTTCTTCTTCCTTCCTGCTCGCTCCGGCCCTGTCACTCTGTCTGTCAGCTAGCGCAGGGCGTGCCGCGACGACGACCGGCCGGTGGTGGCGCCGCCGCTGGAGAACGGGTTATTATGGTGGCGAAACTCTCGGATTGACACGTGACGTAGGCTCTGAAAGAAAAGGTGGTTCAAAGAAACACCAGACTTGACCAAGTGCTCCACCCGTTGCTACCGGCTACCTTCGGTCGGGATTGATTGTCGCAGAAATTGTACAGTACAAAATATAATACACCTCACGGCAACCATTAAAAGATATAGAATTTAAAGTTTTTCAAAATACCAAAACAATTTATGTGGAGGCATACACGTGCTATCTCCGTGTCGACATGGTTCTGCTGCATAACACATTGTATTATAGGCTACATAGAAACCACAGCTCTGGAAAAAAAAAATTCTCTGCGGATTTGGCCGTGCGTTCTTGTTGTTCATCTTGTATCCTGATCTTTCCACCGAAAATCTTGTAACCGATACTAATTGAGTGATTGATCGAATCCAACTATTTGGTTGCTATAATTTGGTGTTAGAGCTAGACAGGTGGTCACCATCCTCTCCAGAATTTTCCAAATTGTTCCCATTTTTTTTTTCCACCGCCCACACTCGTTATGACTCCCAGCACAAGTCATACATCCATGCGTGGGAAGCTAGACCCCAGCATAATTTCGATGACCATATGGCTCGGATGGAGCTATAGCTTCATGTAATATTTGATTTAATTTCCCTCGATTTTAATCTACTCCCTTTGATCCATAAAAACTAACTTCATACAAAGTGAACGACACTTTTTATGGATCCGAGGGAGTAGTATATTTCAACAAACACTTAACGAGCAATAATCTTACAACTCGACTCTGCATCAACCTTCTCTAATCTAACGTGTTGTTTGCACATGGAGATGACATATATATACAAACAAACGTGTCGTGGCGAATTTGTTAGATCAAACATGGCGTTGTGGCGAATCCGATACGCGAGTCGCATTGGTGACTGGCTGGTTGGCATGCCCGAGGCGTATACATGTCTGACATATGTGAGGCTCGGGATATATTTAGGTTGACCGATTTTTCTAGGTTGTTGATGAGGCAAAGTGGTGCTAACGGCACGTAACAAAATTTGTCAAACCATTTGTTTCATCTCTAGTGGCGTGGATAAGAGGTGGGACTCACATGTCCTCGAGTAAACCAGGCGACAAATTTGCCAGATCTAACGGTAGCAGACGTCAAGTGCATCTATTGGTGTAGCAGTATCGTTAGTGATTTTTTTTCCAATTCAATGAAATTTAGTGACACAGCCTGAATTCACGTAGTCGTAATTTTTCCTAGATTTTTTCCTGTTGGAGCGAAGATCAGTTGGGTGGAAACAGTTCAACTCTATTGCAAGCAGATTTTCATGTCACAAGAAAATGCTTCCGTCGCACGTGAGGTATGTTTCCATCCGTCGCACGATGGTAATGCACATGGAAAAAAATAGCACGCTATTTCGGCGCTAATAGCACGTTATAGCATATTTAGAGGGTCCACGCTATATTTTACTACATTTGCTCGCTATGGTGCTATTCGCGTAATAGCACGCTATATCGCGCTAAAACATCGTAACGTTATAGCACGTTATTTTTTCCGGCCCAAAAAAAAAACAATTTTTCTACCTAAGAAACAAGAAGTTGCTGCCTTTTTATAGTGGTGATGAACTACAATTTGTTGGTTCATCTTGTGAATCAGAAATTGACATCGCTATTGTTGAGTTTCTAGATAAATGATTTATACTATATATATTGTTGCTTCTTAGGATGTTGATTTTAGGCTTCTAAACAGTTTGAGAACAATTTTTATATTTGGTTATGCATATATTGTTCCTTTATTTTTGTTGAAATCAATTATTTTTACACTATAACTGTTTTTTTTTTCAAAACGCTATTTCAGCGTGCATAGCATCTCGAGGAGGCTGTCGCTATTTATTATTTTACAGCGTGCATAGCATCTCGAGGAGGCTGTCGCTATTTCTTATAGCACGCTATTTTTTACCTTGGTAATGCATCGTAATAGACGAGATTTGTTTCCACAAAAAAAAAACTGTGGCCCGTGAAGAAATACGGCTGTTATGAAACGAATCGTAATAGACGAGATTTGTTTCCAAATCGTAATACACAAGCTCTGGCCCTTCCTCCACACCCAACACCGCCCCGAGATTCGTCTCAGAGGCGCCTGCGACGGCTTACTCTCCTGCCAACAATTACCGATGGCACCCGCACCTCGGGTATAGCTTAACCAAACCCGCACCCGCATCCTTGTATCTTAACAACACCCGCACACACACCCGCGTGTGGGTACAAATTTTATATCATACCCGCACCCACATGGGTATTGAAAACCCGCGGGCAAACCCACAAAAAATTAACATCAAAATTTCATAACAACAATATACTATAGATATCAAAATAACATAGTGCGTATAGGAAAAATAACATCATTATAGCCCAACATAATTTTCATAAAAGCATAGCAATATATAGTTCAAACTTTGCAGCAGCACAAGTGCAAAACAGCTGTAACTGCCCCATCTTGTTAATGAAAAATACGAAGAATTTTTCCACTTTTTTGCATTCTTGTTTGCATCATGGCATACATATTTAAATTGCTATTGTTAAATAAAGCCACACTTGGGAAACATCAAAAAGGGAAGCAAAACCTTCCCCAAAAATCCCAAACCAAATGCAAAGCTCAAGTTGGCAAAAGACATTATTCTAGAATTTCCAATTTGTCCCGGAAGTTCCAAGAATACATTTTATAAATAATTGCCAAAGGCTAAATTCTTAACAAGCAAATAAATAAATTTGAGAATCCAAAATTGGTTCAAATCAAATCCTATTCTTGAAACCCCATTTCAACTTTCCAAAAGTTCAAAATAAAATTATGGGGAGCTTCATTAATATATTATGAGCCTCCATAAATATTTTTATAATATATTGAAATGTTTAAGTGCTCCAAATAAGAATATTTGGAAATTATCAATTTTTTACCATAATTAGATCCTGTGAACAAATGGGGCCCAAAACATTTTATTTTGGGGCACCAATTTTTGTGTAGCTTCTAAAGATCAAGGGGAGGCCACATGAATATTTTCAGAATTTTGTAATTTGTCTAAGTGCCCTAATTAAATGCCTTAAGAAGCTGGAGTCATTCTAAACTGAAAATAGGAAATGTTGTCAGGGGGTTATGCGCTAAGTGTAGTCTCCTTCCTCTGTAGTGACCGAGCATGCGAGCGAGCTCGACCCGCCGACGCCGTCCCCGCCGCACCCTTCACTAGATCCATGCCGCTTTGTCCCCCGGCCGCTGGTGGTAGAAACGGCGCCCACCTGCCCGCTCTCTCTCTCTCTCTCCCCCAGTCTTCCTCCCCTCGCTCACCTGCTCCCCCTCCCTCTGTCTCTCTCTCTCGAGTGGCCACCATGGAAACGCCGCGTCGCCGCCGTATCGCCGTCGGTAGAGACACCCAGGAGCAGATTGAAGACCGTCCTGAGCTGCGCCGCGTCGACCTCGTCCTCCCTGTGTAGGGAATCGTGGCGGAAGGCCCGGACTCGCCGGCGCCGACCGATTCCCCTCCGCCTCTGGCCGCTGCACGCCGAGCACCGCAACGCCGCCGTCCGGCCATCCCCGTCCCCGCCACGAGCAGCAATGGCCGAGGGTGAGCTGCTCGCCTTTTCCCTCTCTTTCCCTCCCTCCTCTCGCTCTCTCTCGCGCGTCTGCTCGCCGCAGCCGCTCGCCGCCGAAGCACGGTCACAGCCGCACGCTGTGCCGGTCGCGGCATTGCCCAGGGTCAAATCTGCCCGGCTTGTGCTCCGGTCTGGGCCGGCCGGGAGGCCGGCGGCCTCCGAAAGGAGCCCGGCCTGGTGCCCGGTATGGGCCGGCCAGGAGGACGGCCGCCTCAGACACAGGTCCGGCCTGTGGCCCGGCCTGGGCCGATGTGGAGATCGGCCCAAACAGTAAAAACAGTTTTTGTTTAAAATAAAATAATTAATAACTATTTAAATATTGCCCCAAATTTAGCAAATTAAATATCAATTTGTTCAGAAAACCATAACCTATCTATTGTAACATTGCCATGCTCTTTTGGGTAAATATTTTTGCCTTTATTTAGGAAACCCTAAAATGGCTTAAATAATACCTAATTCGGGAAAAATTCATAACTTGTGAAATAATTAACAAAAATTGGTGAATAAGATATTAAATTGATCAGCTTGTCAAATACTATCAAACCATGCTAATATCAAATCATGACAACAAATTATCCTTTGAAGTTATTCTTAATTTGATTAAAAGAATTAAATTCATTTAATTATTTAATACACTATTTATTCATCGAAAATCGGAAAATCACAAATGAGGTACCAAAACGATCAGAAGAACAAAACCTATCTAATCATGTCATGTTCATGCATATTAAACCACTCTTGAGTAATCTAATAATGTATGAACAATGTGGTCACTAAGTTAAATATGGGGTTGCTTCCAAATAATTGCACTAATTATTTCACACTCCATTTAATATTGTTAACTAAATAATATGTTGATATCGTTGCATGAAATTGACATACCATCATGTTTGTGCATTGCACTTGACTTCGTGTGATTTATTTTGTTCTTCTGTTATTTGTTGGGTATCGATAGATTCCGGAGTTGAGGTTAACCCTACTTACCCCGACGAGCAGTACTACACGCCCCGGCAGCAAGGCAAGAGATAACCTAACCTTCTTGGCATCTAGCATCCTATTGCTTTATAAACTTATTTTACCCACCATAATATTGCATGCGATTCCAATGTCACTTTTGATCAAGTACTAGAGTATCCTATGAATGCATGTTTTTCCCCGAACCATCACATGATTCCCCTCCTATGAACCCTAGGTTTGATGTGTTGGCCGGAGACAAGGATAAAATTGTTGTATATAGAGATGCTTAGTGATGCTTAGCCATGCTTAGTTAAATGTTATATTGTCCGTTGATTATTTCCATGATATTGTTGTTGATGGAATGTTCGGACATGGTGGTTACTTGGGGTGCTTAATTAAAATGCTAAGAAGGCTTGGATGAGTTGCCATCGGGGATGGTGTTTTGTCTCATTCTTGCCCCTAGGTGCGAGTTCTTTACCTCTTGAACCAAGACTGAGCGTGCTTCCAAAGGTGGGAACATATGGAATCCCCTGTGACCGAATAAGTTGTGAGGGGCTTGTTAAGGGTCCTCTAGTTTGCTATTTCCATTTGCGTGTGAGTGTGTGGGTGGAAAAGAAACGATGAGGACGGTGGTGTTTAGGATGTGGCCGCGGGGCAGGGCGTTGGAGGCGCTGAACCTGTCCTTCCGCACATTGATGGTCCTTGAGTAAGCCTCATGCAATGTAAAGGTCTAACCGCGACCACTCGCCGGCCTTCCCCGGAAGAGGGCCAATCAGGTGAGCCGTACGGTACCGATGGGTAAATTAGTACACCCCTGCAGGGTTAAATCTTTTCGAAAATCCGTGTCCGCGGTTATGGACGACTTGGGAACGGACGATAAGACCATAGAGAACTTTAATCTAATAAAATTTGGCAGCTAAAGGTTGCATTTAGACAAAGTGTGTTAAAGGTTCATTTCCTCGAGGGTGATTCGAGGGAGTGCCTTGGTGGAGATGAGAGATGTTTCTGGTTACTAATGGTTCGTTGAGAACCGAAGATGAAAACTTTACTCTCTTACCCCTTTTCGGAAAAACAATCCGAGTAGTCGATGCCATGGGTCTTTTATGTCTTTTATAAATGAAAACTAGCTTTATACAAAATAGCTACTATACAGCTTTAGAGCCTCCGTCAGCATTGGGCCTATATCGCCCTACTAAACTTGCGAGTACGTCGTACTCAGTCTCTCTTTGCTGCATTTATACTTTGTTTCAGAGGAGGACGACACCGAGCAGCTAGGTGGTTTCTTCCTGGACGTCGACGAGTAGTTCGGGGTTCCCAGGTGGTAGCTTGGTACCGTGGAACAAGCTGGCTGGGATTGTTTATGTGTAGGCCTCTTAGGCCCTATATTTGGATCTTGTTGTACTAGACAACACTACTTCGCTTCCGCATGATGTATTGATGGGTCGGTGACCCCTTTTGTGTGTAATATTTGTATCTTTCTCATATATGAGTTGCTATATGAATCTTGGTGTCGTAGAGTCTGTGATGTGCCAGTTGTTCCACAAGTCTTGATCTCTCTACTATACATGATAGCTATGTCTGAGCTTATGGCATGATCGAAGTGTTGCGTGCCGATGATCCATTCCGAGCACGCCTGCCAAAGGTTTTGGCCTGGGATTGGTAAACCCAGTAACCTTCGATTGTGTAGCATGACCGGTTGCACAAAGCTTCATTGTATAGTTCTGGGGTCGGGGCATTACAAGTTGGTATCAGAGCAGGACTGACTGTAGGAAACCCTTTCTATTGGTCGATGTCGAGTCTAGTTTGAAAATTATTTATAACCTAAAAAAAATAAGTTGTGAAAACCTTCTTAGGATTCTTTTTACTCCTCATCCAACTCGTTCTACTCTGATATCTTACCTCTATTTGATTTAACGGTTCTTATGCTCAGTTGCAATTATAACTTAGGTTCTCGGGGTTGGTTTCTACCTTTAGTCTACTGGTTAGCTCTGCTCGTTTGCAAATTCTAAATCCCAAAGAGAAGAAGTAGTGCGGATCGTCAAGACATTCTTTTGTTTCAGCCAAGATCTTGAACCGAAGGTCCCGGATTGTGCTAGGGCTCTGGTGTAATGATTCATGAGGGTTGTCGCCCTTGTGAGCATTATGCTATTGTGGGTCCCGGTGCATGAAGCTGATCTTTAACCCAAGATCTTTTCCGTTGAACCCTGATGTTAATTCAAACCCTACATCAGGTTGGCAAAATTTGAAGTTAGTCTTCAAACTCGAGCTTGTAGCCATAATTGACTTGTTCAGCAATGCTCTTCTCTGTCACTAGCTTTAGCTAGACTCTTTGTCAGGGAAGCAACTGAATCACGACGGGATTGCTCTTAGCGAGTTTTTCCATCAATAGTTGTGATTCCTCCGGTAACAACCGCTTCCTGAAACCCTTTCGGCACTAGTTGTCAGAAGAGTGCTAACAAAGGCTTCTGCAATATCTTGGAATTGTGGTTAGCCCGTTTCTGCTCTAGATCTGTCATCCGTCCTCTATCTGTCAGTTGACAATCAAGTTTTATCGTGCATTGGGGTGTTCCGATGCATGTTATTCTTGTGGTTCGCTAGGACATTCCACTTCGGAATGTCAGGAGAAACAAACTCCGGTACCTTGTCCATGTCTCGGACCAGGTCAAAGTTTTGTGATTCGTGGAGTAAGAGTTTGTCTAGCTTTTGTTCCGTTCCACCTTGGAGTGTCACACTCTTGTATATCAAGAGGTCGTGCTTAGTCTCATGACGTACTTGATGAAGTGATGCTCTTACCCTTCCTTATCCATCTACCTCCGAGCTACCCGGGCTCGAGAATTTTGAGGATGTATATCGTTTTGGTAATCGGATATTCTTAGCAATTGTTATTGTTTTGAAATCTAAAGGCTTTGGTGGCATGCTTAGCATGACTGGTAAACATGTCATCGAGCTGAGTTGGTTGTGTTGCCAAGTCCATTTGTTCAGGTGCACACCTTCGGTCAACGAGTTAGATTCATGTCGAAACTCCCAAGACCACCTTTTGCCTTGAAAAGTAAGTTTCCTCCCGCAATCAGTGACATATGTCGCCAGGGGTCCGAGTGAAGTTCACTTTGTCTCCTCGGGTTTAATCATAAGTTGGTCATGCATGTGTGGATTGTTGTTGAGATGGTAGGTTCTTACCTCCAGTTCTCTAAATACGTCATGTATGCCACTAGCCGAGTTGCTCCTAAATAAGTTGTCAAATCTCCTCATTTTACCGGTGTTTCCCAATCAGGAAATCAGTTGGGCTTCATTGTTTGGAGTTCATGCTGGTTCAATTTCCCTGTGTAGTCATGACCGCCTGGAACTCCCAATCTAGCTCGTGTTCTGGAGCTTGACTGTAGCCCAAGTCTTGAGAATCTAGTGACCCTACTTTCCGTTAAATTTCGCACACTCCCCTCTTCAGACCTGCTAAGCCGAAGTATCTATACACCTAACCAACTCGGAACCTCAAGCTGAAATGATGCTTGGTGTCCATCAAGAGTATGACCTAGTCCTACCTGAAATCCCGACAAGTCCGATGTTGTGATTCAAGCACCTCACCGGAAGATCTGCTGACGAAATCTCTAAATCCTTAAAATCAACCGCTATCCGTGAGGGTCATGTGTAACTTACCCTAGGAGTTTTCCCTTATAGCCTTTCTCTATCGTCAAGTATGACCTTCGCTTGATGATCGATTGAAGGCTATTCCGAAGCCGGAGTGTGATATCTAGAACCTCAAGGAGAACCTTACAACGAAGTTACTAAATGTCCCTCGGTCAATCCTCATATTCCATCTATCTCGTGGTAATAGCTCATTCATGAGGTTTTACCTCTCTATCTAAATGTGGATCAGTGCTATATCTATCCCTCCTAGGTGAACCCAATGCTTTTCCCCATCACACGGACAGTGTGTGAATCCATCAGTCATGTTAGGGCCGAGCTTTCAATCTTACGGAAACTTCTGGTGTGTCGAAATTGTGGAGTCCAGAAGATGTCCTTCTCCTATAGGTGCTTCAAATCGCTACGGTATACACAGCGGGGTGATTTTAAGTGATGACTTAGTCTTGGACAAAGATCCTGAACAAAGTGATGGGTTGTCTATCCTCAGCTCGACCTTTGTTTGGTCCAGTCGTTCCTAGCTCCTCGATGGCTTATGGTTTCGGGCAAGGTTCATTTTGCATGTCACTTTAAACTATCTTCTGTTCCTTCCGCCCATCGGCATGTCATGTTGGTTAGCCCAAACTCTGCAACGAGGAAGATACGTGTTGTCGTGTTTTCCTCCTCTCTACTTCTACTCTAGAATCTCGGGATGAGATTCCTGTAAGGGGGGTAGAATTGTAACAGCCCCAGCTTGTTAACGAAAAATACGAAGAATTTTTCCACTTTTTGCATTCTTGTTTGCATCATGGCATACATATTTAAATTGCTATTGTTAAATAAAGCCACACTTGGGAAACATATATTGAAATAAAATTATGGGGAGCTTCATTAATATATTATGAGCCTCCATAAATATTTTTATAATATATTGAAATGTTTAAGTGCTCCAAATAAGAATATTTGGAAATTATCAAATTTTGACCATAATTAGAGCCTATGAACAAATGGGGCCCAAAACATTTTATTTTGGGGCACCAATTTTTGTGAAGCTTCTAAAGGTCAAGGGGAGGCCACATGAATATTTTCAGAATTTTGTAATTTGTCTAAGTGCCCTAATTAAATGCCTTAAGCAGCTGGAGTCATTCTAAACTGAAAATAGGAAATGTTGTCAGGGGGTTATGCGCTAAGTGTAGTCTCCTTCCTCTGTAGCGACCGAGCACGCGAGCGAGCTCGACCCGCCGACGCCGTCCCCGCCGCACCCTTCACTGGAGCCATGTCGCTTTATTCCCCGACCGCTGGTGGTAGAAACGGCGCCCACCTGCCCGCTCTCTCTCTCTCCCCCAGTCTTCCTCCCCTCGCTCACCTGCTCCTGAAAGGACATCTCATCTCCTAAGTATGTTTTGATGCTTGATGACAACACAATAATATTTAACCCCCTTTGTTCAAGATGTGTAGTTAGGTTAAAACGATGAAACATCGACAAAAGGAGGTTTGAGCAAGAGTTAAAGGGGAGAAGAAGAAGCTTGGCCGGCCACCTCCCCGGCATGGCCGGCCCATGGCCGGGCCGGCTCGGTTACTCGGCCGGCCATGATGGCCGGACCATGGCCGGGCTGTTGGGTCCTGCCTCGCTGAGCTTGGCCGACCACTTCCCCGGCATGGCCGGTCCATGGCCGGCCATGATGGCCGGGCCATGGCCGGGCTGGTGTCTGCGTCACGCTGGGATGGCCGGCCTCCCCCTGGCCACTGCTCCGGCCTGGCCGGCCCCCACGGCTGGTGTCGCGCCTCTACTCCAACGGCTGGATTTTGCGACCACCTATTTAAGGACTTCTTCTTCTACCTTGCTCACTTGTCTATCAAAAAGTAAGAAGCTTGAAGCTCCACCATTTTAGACCACCTGAATCCACATAGATCTCTCTCACTAGCCAATACATCTCGTTGATATTTGGCGAGTTGGGAGAGAACCTCTTGATCTACAATCCCATCCAAACCGATCTAATTTCCCCCTTGATTTGTGAGAGGGGGCTTGCTACTCTTGAGTTCATTGGAACCCTAAGAGCTTGTTGTTCTTCGGAGCTTTGGGTGCTACGAAGACTTTGCCGGGAGCCACCAATTGAGTTGTGGTGTGTGCCCCGGCCTTGGGCATCGAGTCTTGACGGCTCGGTGCATTTGGTGGAGACCCTCCAACTTGTGGAGTGTGCTCCATCCTTGTAAAGGTTTTAGTTGTCAACCTCAACGGTAACATAGTGACAAGTGCCTCGCCACATCGGTGGTAAGTCACAACGGAGATACGGTGTGCCATATCAAGGCTACCCGGTGTTTCACTTTGGTGAACACCGCGCCGCTCCAACGGAGATTAGCTTCCATTGGGAAGTGAACTTCGGGATAAATCTTCGTGTCATCTTGTTGCTTATCTTTTCACTTACCTTTACTTGTTATCACTAGCTTACTATATCTATAACTTGTGCTAGTGAACTTTTGCTCATCATATAAGTTTGTTCACCTAGTTGCATATTCTAGAAAACTTATATTTGAGCAATATCCTTTTAAAACGAAAAGGAAGTAAAATTTGTAGTTAACCTATTCACCCCCCCCCCCCTCTAGTTAACCTCATCGATCCTTTCAATTGGTATCAGAGCCTCGTCTCTTTATTAAAGGCTTCACCGCCTAAAGAGGAGGATGGGGGATCCCACTCCCATGGAATTGCTTCAAAAGCAAGTCGAGTCCATGGGGGAAAGATCCGATAAGAGGATGGATAGGTTAGAGGAACTAATAATGAAACTTGCCTCTACATCTAGCAATGCAAATGATAGTCCCTCTCTAGATGAAAATGGTAATCCCATATCCCATTCAAAAGAAAGTGACGAACACTTATCTAAAAATGAAAACCCAAATCAATTTGGACATATTTACAACAATGCTCTTAATGTTCAACATCCACATGTGAACAATCTTGGTAATCCACCTTTAGTAGATAGGGCCCATTTTACTAATTGGAAAGCTTCTATGAAATCTTATGTGTGTAGATCTTCAATGCAAATATGGAGAATCATTGAGAGGGGATACTACCCTAAGGATATCAATAATTTGACCTCAAGTGAGATCATTGATGAACAACTCAATGCACATGCTATGCACATGCTCGAGAAGGCAATGGTCAATGAAGGTGTTGAGCACATCCGGTCTCTCCGAAACACTAAGGAAGCTTGGGAGTATCTACTCGCCATGTATGATGGCAATGTGAGCATGCAACGCTCAAAGAAAACACTTCTTCAAGATGTTGGATTCAAGGATTGCGATGATGATTGGTTCAAGGGAAAATTTCTTCAAACCTTGATTCCATACAATGAGAACATGGTAATGAATGTTCAAGCAAGAGCGGACTACATGGAACTAACTCCCAATGATGTTTTGGGCACCTTTGTCACCATGAATATGATGAAGAAATCCTCGGAAGATGTTCTAGCTCGTGTGAATGGAATGAAGAAAGTATCTCTTGCCTTGAAGGCAACATCCTATGACGAGGAAGAATCAAGTGATGAAGGTGGATCCACCTATGTGCCATCCGAGAAGGAAAAGAGGGTGTCACACAATGAGTGTTTGACGCTTGCCAACCATAATTGGTGGAAGAAAGGGGATTTTAGATCAAGTGCAACGAAGAACAAGGGGAGAGAAGGCCCAAGTATGAAGAAAGCAAGAACTTGCTTCAATTGTGGAGATAGTGAACACTTCGTTGCGGATTGCCCGTACAAGAATAGAGTTGAGAATAAAGGACAACTCATCAAGAAGACCAACTTTGTTCCCAAGAACAAGAACTTCATGAAGAAGGTATCTAAAAGGGCAATGGTGACAAATGAGCAAGAATATATATCCGGAGGTGAAGAAAGTGAAGATGAAGAAGAACAAGTCGGCATGGCGGCAATGGCAATTGGGGTTATTCCCTCTTCTTTGGACTCTCTCTTTTCAACTCCGAATGACAAGCAAGGTCCTACCAAACACAAGTGCCTTATGGCCAAGGGTACAACTCCAAAGGTAACCAACTCACGAAAACCCTCAATTTCCTCTACTCCATCATTGTTGAATTGTGTTGAGGAACTTGGTGATAAGAATGCTAATGATCTTTCGAACGTCATGAGATCACTTGAAAGTGAAAATAAAGTTGCATTTGATGCCTTCATGACTCAACTTGGTAATGCATATGGTCTCATAGAAGAACATGAAGAAAGAATATGTGAACTTGAGGGTTTCGCTCGTGATGATGCTAATAGGATAGCGGAGCTTGAGGAAGCCCTAGATAATGCACTATGCCTTAAAGATTCTATTGAGGAAATCTCCACTTTAGATCTATCTAAAATGATGGGTGACCGTGATCATGCACTATGTAAGCTTAAGGAATTCATGGATGAAAATGATAACATTATGAATGGTCACAATGAACTACTTAATAATTTTGAGCATCTTGAGAAAGCTCACATGGCACTCTCAAAAGAGCTCAAGGTTCTTAAGGAGTCACATGACAACTCTCAAAATAAGGATGTAAATGAAAATGCTTGTGCCACTAACCCCTTGTGTGTCAAAGCATCTCTCATTTTGGAGAACAATAGGTTGAAGGATCAACTTGAGAAAGGACTAGTGTCTTGCATCCAAGGAGAAAAGAACCTCAATAATCTTTTGAGAAATCAAAGAAGAGTTGTGGGTAAGGAAGGACTTGGATTTGGAGTCACATCCAAGAAGACCAATGAGAAGAAGAAACCAACTCCCTCCACTAATGCTATTGTTTTTGTGAAGGAGGGGGAGTTGGCTAATGATGAAGATGAATTTGATATCCTTGCTAAGAGCATTGCTCCTAAGAACACATCTTCTCACAACAATTTTGCGGGAAAATATAACCCATCATATGTGCTTTTGAAATCTAATGATGGACATGTTTATGCAAAATATGTTGGAACTTCATATGGTAGTGATTATCATGCTTCTATTTGGGTTCCCAAGACCCTTGTGACTAACAAGAAAGGACCCATCAAAACATGGGTACCTAAATCGAGGACTTAACTCTTTGTAGGTATGTGCTTCCGGAGGATCATCATGGCTTATTGATAGTGGTTGCTCCGCACATATGACCGGAAGCAAAGAAGTGTTAAGTGACTTAATGCATCAACTTCTCAAGGTATCTCATGTCACGATTGGTGATGGTTCAGAACTCAAGGTATTGGGGCATGGCAAGGTGGTCATTTCTCCGGACACGTCCATTGAGAAAGTCCTCCTTGTTGAGTCCCTTGGTTATAATTTACTTTCCGTTTTGCAACTTTGCGAGTGCAACTTTACTGTTGTCTTTGGACGGTATCATGTGCTCATTCTTCACACAATTTCTCTTAAAGTAGCCTTTGTTGGATTTGTGGAAAACCGTATGTATGTAGTGGATTTCTCGAAAGAAACTACACATATTGCCACAAGTCTAATGGCTAAATCCGACGTGGGTTGGCTTTGGCATCGCCGGTTGGGCCACGTCGGTATGAGAAACTTGCAAACACTTGTGAAGGGTGAGCATGTGGAAGGACTAACAAAAGTGAATTTTTCCAAAGATCGTCCTTGCAGCTCCTGTGTTGCCGGAAAGATGCATGAGAAGAACCATCCCAAAGTAACAACAATCAATACAACGAGGCCCTTCCAACTCATTCATATGGATTTGTTTGGGCCTCCTACTTATGAAAGCCTTGGTGGCAAGAAATATTGCTTGGTAATTGTTGATTATTATACAAGATACACTTGGACTTTCTATATCAAGAAGAAGAGTGAGACTCAAAGGGAATTCATTGATTGGGCTACCCAAGTACAACGCCAATATGACACAACCATCTTGGCCATAAGGAGTGACAATGGAACCGAGTTCAAGAATTACACCATGGATGAATTCTTGAGTGATGAGGGCATTAAACACCAATATTCCGCTGCGTATACCCCTCAACAAAATGGTGTTGCGGAAAGAAAGAACCGTACACTTATTGATATGGCAAGAACTATGATGGCCGAATTCAAGTCTCCATATAATTTTTGGGCCGAAGCCATCAACACTGCTTGTCATCTAACTAACCGGCTCTATCTCCGCCCATTCACTAACAAGACTCCTTATGAACTTCTTGGTGGTAAAAAGCCAAACCTCTCTTATATTAAAGTTTTTGGTTGCAAATGTCAAGTTTACATTAAAGGTTCTAAATTGCCTAAATTTGAGCCTAGAACTTTTGAAGGCATATTTGTTGGTTACGCCAAAGATTCCCACACTTATAGAGTCTACAACATATCCACCGGGTGTGTTGAAGAATCTATGAATGTGGTGTTCCATGAGGATAATGGCTCCCAAGTGGGGAAAGTTGATCTTGATGATGTAGGTGATGAGCCCTCCTCCATCGCCATAGGAAGAATGGGTATAGGTCCCCTTATACCCATTGAGGAACCCCTTGTGGCAACGGAGTTGGACTCAAGCTCGACGCAAGTGGAGCCCTCTACATCAACCATCGATCAAGCGGCAAACCAAGAACAAGATCAAGATCTACAAGATGATACCAACCATCATGATAATGATCAAGATCCACCCAATGATAATGGTGGTCAAGATTTTGGTGATCTCTCACCAAGAACTCCAACCCACTCTCGGATTAATCAAAATCAAGATGAAGTAGATGATGAAGATGCACCTCCTAATGAGAGACCCTCAGATGCTCTTGCTCGTCGAGTGGCTAGCAAGGCCGTGGCATTACATCAAAAATCTCTCTATCAAAAGAACATCATTGGTGGTCTTGGAAGGAGTGTGTCCACTCGGTGGCAACTATTACTCTTTTGTGGCGTTCATGCCCATATATCACATTTTGAACCTACCAAGGTGTATGAAGCTCTTGAAGATGGAGATTGGGTCCATGCTATGCACGAAGAGCTCCATAACTTTGAGAGAAACAAAGTATGTTCCCTAGTGGAAAGACCAATGAACCATAATGTGATTGGAACCAAATGGGTGTTCAAGAACAAGCAAGATAATCATGGACAAGTGATTCGCAACAAAGCTCGTTTGGTTGCTCAAGGCTACTCTCAAGTCGAAGGACTTGACTATGGTGAAACTTTCGCTCCCGTAGCTAGACTGGAATCCATTCGTATATTTCTTGCATTTGCTTCTAGTTATAAATTCACTTTATATCAAATGGATGTTAAAAGTGCATTTCTAAATGGTCCACTTAATGAGATGGTATATGTTAAACAACCTCCGGGGTTCGAAGATCCCAAGTGTCCTAACCATGTCTACTTACTCCACAAGGCTTTGTATGGCCTCAAACAAGCCCCACGTGCTTGGTACGATCACTTAAAGGAGTTCCTAGTAGACCGTGGTTTTGCACTTGGGGTAATCGATCCCACACTCTTCACCAAGAGTGTAAATGGAGAATTCTTTGTATGCCAAGTATATGTTGATGATATTATATTTGGTTCTACTAATGTCTCTTTTGTAGAACAATTTGCTAAGCTAATGACAAGTGAATTTGAGATGTCTATGATGGGTGAATTAAAGTTCTTCCTTGGTTTTGAAATTGAGCAATATGACGAAGGAACCTTTATTTGCCAAGATAAATATATTCAAGACATGCTCAAGAAGTTTGATATGTCAAATGCAAGCCCATTGAGATTTCCAATGGCAACAAACGTGAATCTAACACTAGATCACGAAGGTATTCCGGTTGACCAAAAGCTTTATCGTTCTATGATTGGTTCTTTGCTTTATCTTTGTGCATCTAGACCAGATATCATGTTTAGTGTGGGTTTGTGTGCAAGATTTCAATCTAACCCTAAGGAAAGCCATATGACCGCCGTCAAAAGAATTCTTAGGTACTTGGTGGATACCTCTAATCATGGTCTTTGGTATCCTTCAAATACAAGCTTTGATCTTGTGGGGTATTCGGATGCGGATTGGGCCGGTGACAAAGTGACTAGGAAATCAACCTCGGGTGCTTGCCAATTTCTTGGTAGGTCACTTGTGTGTTGGTCTTCGAAGAAACAAAATTGCATATCTACTTCCTCCACGGAAGCCGAGTATATTGCCGCCGCAAGTTGTTGTTCCCAATTATTATGGATGAGACAATGTCTTGAGGATTTCGGAATTAAGAAAAAGACATTGCCTCTTTTATGTGATAATGAAAGTGCTATAAGAATTGCTCACAATCCCGTGCTCCATGGCAAGACGAAGCATATTGAAATACAGTATCATTTTATTCGTGATCATGTGGCAAATGGAGATATCTCACTCTCATATATCAATACCAAAGATCAACTCGCCGATATATTCACAAAGCCACTTGATGAGAAGAGATTCAAGGAATTGAGGGGACAAATAAATGTCGTATGTGCAAGCAATTTTAGTTGATTGGAAACCTTGCATACACACCTCTACTAGACTCTTATTTGGATTCTAGATGTTGGCATGTACATAGGGGGAGTGTAGCACAATTCATGTGTCAACACTACTCCTAGTATGCGCAAATAGAAAAATCTTGCAATATAGTTACTTATGTGACAAAATATGCTTAAATGACGAGTTATGATTTTTGGACCCAAGATATATCTTCGCGGTGCCATGTAAAGCATACTCATACATGGTGGCCTCGGCCATCGACCTCCGTGTATAAGGAGTTGGTTTAATGAAATTTTTCGGAATAGTCAATGTCTTCGTTTTTATTGCACGAGTTTCACTTCCATATCATACCCAATGTAGCTATTTGTTGGTTTTTAATTTTTGTTTCCATTGGGTGTGTGACGAAGTCATCCTAACTATTGAAATATGTTGAAGCTTCGTACCTCTCTCTCGTATATTTCGTCTCACGCATATAACCTCATTTGTAGTCTGCACGAAACATTTAAAAAAAAGGGGGGGGTCATTTTCGAAAAAAAATTTGAACAAAACGGGCAACATTGCCTCATTTTATTAAAAAAGTAGGAGTGAATTGACCGGTTCATTAGCGAGGAACCGGCCGGAAACCGTTACAAGTGCACCAATGTAGTCATGGAACACCACATTGGGCAGACCCGGCCGACCTGGCTACCCACAAGGAACACAAACCATGTCGGCCTATGCCAAACAGTCGACCCAAAGCGTCGAGGAAGAGGCAGCTCCGACTTCAACGAAGACCTTCACCGGAGAAAGAAGCACACCTTGCACCCACGGAATCCGCGCGGCCACTGTAGAAAAAGTGGCATCGTTGCCCAGCCTGCCCACCCCGAGATACGCAGCTCCGACTTCACAACTTCACAGCGGGACACAACGCGGATTGTCGGTGACGAAGGACAAACCGCGACCCGGCTCTGCACCATGAGTGTGTTGGGGTGCCTGGCCCCCTGACCGGCCTGGCCGGCGCTATGGCCGGCCCCTCTCGGGTAGGAGCCCGGCCATCATGGCCGGCCCCTCTAGCCACTTACCCGGCCACCTGCCCGGCCATGGCCGGCCTCTCTCGGTATGGTCCCCGGCCATCATGGCCGGCACTATGACCGGCTCCCTGGCCACTTGCCCGGCCTGGCCGGCCTCCCCGAAAATTAGCTATCTCTTGCCTTGGCAGTCTCATGTCCTCTTCCTTTCTCTTCCAAACCATCTAACCCGAGTTTCCCCTCCATTGGAGGGCACCCAAGCTTCACCTCCTCCCCTCCTCTCCATTTTTAGCCATCCCCCTTCCATCCCTTGCCCAAATCTGAAACCCCTCAGCCCGATCTTCCTCTCCATCCAAGTGATTTCCTCCATTGGTCTGGGGATTTGGAGATCTCCCAAGTTCTTGGTGGTGGTGAGAGGCCTCTATCTCTCCCCTCCATCCAAGAATCACCTTGGGCAAGGATGGCTTCCGACTCGGGTATAGTTGTGTTCTCTCCCTCATCTTGTGTAGATCATATATCTCTTAGCCTTGTGGGTTTGGTTGTCTTAAGTTTTCTCATAAACATACTTATGTGCATATGCTAATTTTGTGGCTAATATTCATTGTCTTAACTTAGAGATATTAATATGAATGCTTTGGTGTCGATTCCCTCATAGGAAAATTAGTTATCACCAATTTGTGCTCATGTTGTATCTCTATGCAATGGTATTTTCATTTTCCACATAGTGACCTTAGTGTTCAATATTTTGGTGTCCACTCTCCTAAAGAAATTTAGTTATCACCGATTCCAAAAAATTTATTCTATTGCTTAGTGATTCTAGAACGAATGCTTTGGTATCAATTCTCTCATAGGAAATCTTGTTATCACCAATTTGTATTCATTGTATATCTCTTTGCCCAGTCTTGTATGTGGTTATGTGCACTTACCCACCATGCTCGTCCCTATGCTCTAATTTCACAGATTCCGACAATGTTCCTATCAATCAGCGTCTGCGGGCTCGTCGCCCTAAGAAAGTCTGTGGCAACAAAACTGCCGGTCCGTCTCAGCGCATTGTCACCAACAAGGTTGAGCCTGTGCACAGTGATTGGAATACTCTTCCGGAAAAGGACTTCCAACGGGACCGTCTAGGTTTTAATCCCTATATTTATGACCGTACCTCCTCGGATCCCCGGTTCTATTGCAAGATGCATCAAGTTATGTATGAGTTTGTCATCAACCGGAAGGAAAATACCTATGTGCCTCAACAGTTCCTTGATGTGGAATGGGTTCGTCAACACTATCTGGAGACAATGGAAATCCTGGAATTCCACAATCTTCATAGGCTCATGGGTCATAAGAAGGACTACAATCCCGAGCTCATCAAGGAGTTCTTTGCCACAGTATACTTTCACTCTGATACTGCCAATACCATGACCTGGATGAGTGGCACCACTGTTTGTCAGGGTACACTAGCTGACTTCGCTCGCTTGTTGGAATTCCCTGTCATTGATCCCTCTGATTCTAGATACTTCCGCATTCATGAACCGGGTCAACGTCAGTTGTCAGCCAAGCCTCATCTTTATCACTGTTATGATACGGAGGCCGAAGGTATATGTCATGCTCCCAATGTCACCTTCATGTCACCCAAGTATTATGTCCTCCACAGGATTCTCCGTCATACAATTCATGTCAAGTATGGGGAACGGAATTTGGTTCGTGGCTGGTTGATCAATCTTCTCTTTCACTTGGAAAGCAAGAAAGAACAGGGTGTCAAACTTGACGTGATGCACTACATGCTCAGTGAGATGCGTCTATGTGTTCTCAAAAGGAGGGTTCCCATCTATGCTCCCTATCTTCAGCTTCTCATTGAGAACAAGTGTGGCGCCACTAGGTCTTCGGTTTATCCTTTGATTGCTCACAAGCCTCTCAATATGAATATTCATGGTGATGATGATCCTCCTCCGGCCAAGCGCTCTAAGCCCTCTCCTCATGATGAAGGTACAAGCTCAGCTCACCCTTCCAGTACACCCAAAACAACATGGAAATCTATCTTCAAAAATATGAATTGCTTTGGGATTGATATGCAAAAACGGACTTATGAGGCTCATCGGAACAACAAGATCATTTGTAATAACCAGAAATTGATGTCAAGGCACATGGACATGGAGTTTGCCAATGGATCTGAGGGTGAGATCACTCCTGAGGAGACATGGGTTTCTGCACACTCAAATTGGTTTCTGCCACCTGTTCCTGCTAATCCCAATGTTGGCCCCAATGTCAATCCGTCAGATGGACCCAGTTCTAGCACAGCGCCCCCCGTGATCAACACTCAGTATCTCTATGGTGGTGATGATGTCGAGCTTCCTGATCTTGAGAATGAGACCATGGTTGATTGGTTCAACGAGTGGCTGTCTTCGGGTAACGCTTAGATTAGTTTTCTTTCCTTTTTGGTGTCTTGATGCCAAAGGGGGAGAAATATTAGGTTGTCAACGGGAATTTGCATATGGGGGGTTTCTGCATCATCATTGCTTCTTCCATTTGCTTCTATCTCGTGTGTTTCAAGTGAACTTTAATTTGGATTTCATCTTGTGAACTTGGCTTGTGAACTTGACTATCTACTCTATGTGTAAGACTATGTTATCTTCGGCTATCATCTCTATGTCAAGACCTTGTTATATGTGTAGTCAATTGATGCCATTTATTATCTCTACGTCAAGACTTTGGTGAGCCATTCTTATCACTATTTGTATTACTAATGTGTTAGTTGAGTACATGATGATTATGTTATAGTTATATGTGTATTCAATGATGTTGAGAGCTTGAGAGCTATTTGTCTTAGTATAAAAGATGTGTGAATTGCAAAAGTTAGGGGGAGCTCATGTCTCTTGTTGTTGTGCACACATTGAGGGGGAGCTCGTCTAATTTTTGTAATTCACTAACCATCATTGGTCACTCTCATACATATATATATCATGCAAATTCTTGTGTTGTCATCAAACATCAAAAAGGGGGAGATTGAAAGGACATCTCATCTCCTAAGTATGTTTTGATGCTTGATGACAACACAATAATATTTAACCCCCTTTGTTCAAGATGTGTAGTTAGGTTAAAACGATGAAACATCGACAAAATGAGGTTTGAGCAAGAGTTAAAGGGGAGAAGAAGAAGCTTGGCCGGCCACCTCCCCGGCATGGCCGGCCCATGGCCGGGCCGGCTCGGTTACTCGGCCGGCCATGATGGCCGGACCATGGCCGGGCTGTTGGGTCCTGCCTCGCTGAGCTTGGCCGGCCACTTCCCCGGCATGGCCGGTCCATGGCCGGCCATGATGGCCGGGCCATGGCCGGGCTGGTGTCTGCGTCACGCTGGGATGGCCGGCCTCCCCCCGGCCACTGCTCCGGCCTGGCCGGCCCCCACGGCTGGTGTCGCGCCTCTACTCCAACGGCTGGATTTTGCGACCACCTATTTAAGGACTTCTTCTTCTACCTTGCTCACTTGTCTATCAAAAAGTAAGAAGCTTGAAGCTCCACCATTTTAGACCACCTCAATCCACATAGATCTCTCTCACTAGCCAATACATCTCGTTGATATTTGGCGAGTTGGGAGAGAACCTCTTGATCTACAATCCCATCCAAACCGATCTAATTTCCCCCTTGATTTGTGAGAGGGGGCTTGCTACTCTTGAGTTCATTGGAACCCTAAGAGCTTGTTGTTCTTCGGAGCTTTGGGTGCTACGAAGACTTTGCCGGGAGCCACCAATTGAGTTGTGGTGTGTGCCCCGGCCTTGGGCATCGAGTCTTGGCGGCTCGGTGCATTTGGTGGAGACCCTCCAACTTGTGGAGTGTGCTCCATCCTTGTAAAGGTTCTAGTTGTCAACCTCAACGGCAACATAGTGACAAGTGCCTCGCCACATCGGTGGTAAGTCACAACGGAGATACGGTGTGCCATATCAAGGCTACCCGGTGTTTCACTTTGGTGAACACCGCACCGCTCCAACGGAGATTAGCTTCCATTGGGAAGTGAACTTCGGGATAAATCTTCGTGTCATCTTGTTGCTTATCTTTTCACTTACCTTTACTTGTTATCACTAGCTTACTATATCTATAATTTGTGCTAGTGAACTTTTGCTCATCATATAAGTTTGTTCACCTAGTTGCATATTCTAGAAAACTTATATTTTGAGCAATATCCTTTTAAAACGAAAAAGAAGTAAAATTTGTAGTTAACCTATTCACCTCCCCCCCTCTAGTTAACCTCATCGATCCTTTCAGCTCCCTCTCTCTCTCTCTCTCTCTCTCTCATGGCCGCCATGGAAACGTCGTGTCGCCGCCGTATCGCCGTCGGTAGAGACACCCAGGAGCAGATCAAAGACCGTCCTGAGCTGCGCCGCATCGACCTCGTCCTCCCCCCGTGCAGGGAATCGTGGTGGAAGGCCCGGACTCGCCGGCGCCGACCGATTCCCCTCCGCCTCCGGCCGCTGCATGCCGAGCACCGCAACGCCGCCGTCCGGCCATCCCCGTCCCCGCCACGAGCAGCAACGGCCGTGGGTGAGCTGCTCGCCTTTTCCCTCTCTTTCCCTCCCTCCTTTCGCTCTCTCTTGCGCGTCGGCTCGCCGCAGCCGCGCGTCACCGAAGCACGGTCACCGCCGCGCGCCGTGCCGGTCGCGGCATCGCCCAGGGTCAAACCTGCCCGGCCTGGGCTCCGGTTTGGGCCGACCGGGAGGCCGGCTGCCTCCGAAAGGAGCCCAGCCTGGTGCCCGGTCTGGGCCGGCCAGGAGGCCGGCCGCCTCAGACACAGGTCCGGCCTGTGGCCCGGCCTGGGCCGATGTGGAGGCCGGCCCAAACAGTAAAAACAGTTAATTAATAACTATTAAATATTGTCCCAAATTTAGCAAATTAAATATCAATTTGTTCAGAAAACCATAACCTATCTATTGGTAACATTGCCATGCTCTTTTGGGTAAATATTTTTGCCTTTATTTAGGAAACCCTAAAATGGCTTAAATAATACCTAATTCAGGAAAAATTCATAACTTGTGAAATAATTAACAAAAATTGGTGAATAAGATATTAAATTGATCAGCTTGTCAAATACTATCAAACCATGCTAATATCAAATCATGACAACAAATTATCCTTTGAAGTTATTCTTAATTTGATTAAAAGAATTAAATTCATTTAATTATTTAATACACTATTTATTCATCGAAAATCGGAAAATCACAAATGAGGTACCAAAACGATCAGAAGAACAAAACCTATATAATCATGTCATGTTCATGCATATTAAACCACTCTTGAGTTATCTAATAATGTATGAACAATGTGGTCACTAAGTTAAATATGGGGTTGCTTCCAAATAATTGCACTAATTATTTGGCACTCCATTTAATATTGTTAGCTAAATAATATGTTTATATCGTTGCATGAAATTGACATACCATCATGTTTGTGCATTGCACTTGACTTCGTGTGATTTATTTTGTTCTTCTGTTATTTGTTGGGTATCGATAGATTCCGGAGTTGAGGTTAACCCTACTTACCCCGAGCAGTACTACACGCCCCGGCAGCAAGGCAAGAGATAACCTAACCTTCTCGGCATCTAGCATCCTACTGTTTTATAAACTTATTTTATCCACCATAATATTGCATGCAATTCCAATGTCACTTTTGATCAAGTACTAGAGTATCCTATGAATGCATGTTTTTCCCCGAACCATCACATGATTCCCCTCCTATGAACCCTAGGTTTGATGTGTTGGCCGGAGACAAGGATAAAATTGTTGTATATAGAGATGCTTAGTGATGCTTAGCCATGCTTAGTTAAATGTTATATTGTCCGTTGATTATTTCCATGATATTGTTGTTGATGGAATGTTCGAACATGGTGGTTACTTGGGGTGCTTAATTAAAATGCTAAGAAGGCTTGGATGAGTTTCCATCGGGGATGGTGTTTTGTCTCATTCTTGCCCCTAGGTGTGAGTTCTTTACCTCTTGAACCAAGACTGAGCGTGCTTCCAAAGGTGGGGACATATGGAATCCCCTGTGACCGATTAAGTTGTGAGGGGCTTGTCAAGGGTCCTCTAGTTTTCTATTTCCATTTGCGTGTGAGTGTGTGGGTGGAAAAGAAACAATGAGGACGGTGGTGTTTAGGATGTGGCCGAGGGGCAGGGCGTTGGAGGCGATGAACCTGTCCTTCCGCACACTGATGCTCCTTGAGTAAGCCTCATGCAATGTAAAGGTCTAACCGCGCCCACTCGCCGGCCTTCCCCGGAAGAGGGCCAATCAGGTGAGCCGGACGGTAGCGATGGGTAAATTAGTACACCCCTGCAGTGTGAAATCTTTTCGAAAAGCCATGTCCGCGGTTATGGACGACTTCGGAACGGACGATAAGACCATAGAGAACTTTAATCTAATAAAATTTGGCAGCTAAAGGTTGCATTTAGACAAAGTGTGTTAAAGGTTTATTTCCTCGAGGGTGATTCGAGGGAGTGCCTTGGTGGAGATGAGAGATGTTTCTGGTTACTAATGGTTCATTGAGAACCGAAGATGAAAAGTTTACTCTCTTACCCCTTTTCGGAAAAACAATCTGAGCAGTTGATGCATCCAAAATGTATCCACTTTTCCAAGCACTTTGCCTCATAATTTGCTCCGGGATCCTTCCATATTTGAATAAAACTGCTGTTTCTGACGCTGTTTTTAGCAAAGTCTCTCCCCTGGCTATTTTTGTAGGAAATAAAATCGGGGAAAAATACCACGTCATTTTTTATGGAAAAGAAGCACTTTGGGCAAAAGATGGACACGAGGGGGTGCCGGAGGGCCAAAAGGGGTGGCCCCACGTGGCCTGGTACTGTAGCCGCGTGGGCCCCCTAAAATGGGCCTCGGGCACCGTCTCGCCTCCGGTCTTCGACGTATGCCTTCATATATGAGAAAAAATGCTTGCCCTAGGAGGAGAGGAGCTTTCGCGAAACACACCGCCGCCACCACCACGATCTTCGTTTCGGGGACAGATCGATCCAGGATTTCTCCTCCGACGGAGGGATCTGGAGGCCGTCTTCACCGCCATCATCACCGCCTTCATCTCCATCAACCATGAGCTCCCTCACCATCACCATGTGTGAGTAGTTTGCTGTAGGCATGTGAGGTGGATGGGGATTGGATGAGATTGACCATGTAATGCTACCCGTTGTTCGATAATCTTAGGGTTTATCTTGAGGATGCTTTTGTATTGTGTTGGTGCACTTATGCTATGTTTAATGCTTGCTACTAGGGCTCGAGTGGCATGATTTCAGTACTGAACCTATTTGCTTCATCATATAATTGAGTTTGGTATTTACCTGCAAAGTGTATCACCTGCTGTTATGTTGAACCTGCGAACCCTAAAAGTGACATTTAGGGAAAACAAGGGGGAGATGTTCTAGTTTGAGGATCCTATGTGTTCATGGAGTGTTAATGCATTGTCCCGGTCTACACGAAAGGGTAGACCTTAATTACCTGTAGTTCCAAGTTGGCCCCGGTAAAATGGACAGGTAGGGCAATAGATGTTGTGCAAATTCTCGTTGTTAGTGCGCACAACTATTTAAGGAACGCATACCTACATATATCGGAGTTAGAGAAAAAGCCCCATTGCTAGCTTTACTTTATTATATGATAAATCTCATTCATGCAATGCCCCGCTGTCATCTCATGCCTACGTTTTAAATCTCTGAATTACACTTTCACTTTTCCGGTGAAAACTGGGAAATCCTTGTTATTATTGCTGTTTTATTTCTGCTCGCTTGAATCCTTTACTGCCATCACTACTACTGCTGCAAGTTATTGATGTACAGGTGTGGTTGAGAGTGACGCCTCAATTGCTAAGGTCTTATTAATATTCTTGTGTTCCCATCGTGTCAAAATATAAATTTGGGGTAATACTTCCAAACGAAGACTTCAACGATCCCCTATACTTGTGGGCATCAGTAGTCGATGCCATGGGTCTTTTATATCTTTTATAAATGAAAACTAGCTTTATGCAAAATAGCTACTATACAGATTTAGAGCCTCCGTCAGCATTGGGCATATATCGCCCTACTAAACTTGCGAGTACGTCGTACTCAGTCTCTCTTTGCTGCATTTATACTTTGTTTCAGAGGAGGACGACACCGAGCAGCTAGGTGGTTTCTTTCTGGACGTCGACGAGTAGTTCGGGGTTCCCAGGTGGCATCTTGGGACCGTGGAACAAGCTGGCTGGGATTGTTTATGTGTAGGCCTCTTAGGCCCTATATTTGGATCTTGTTGTACTAGACAACACTACTTCACTTCCGCATGTTGTACTGATGGGTCGGTGACCCCTTTTATGTGTAATATTTGTATATTTCTCATATATGAGTTGCTATATGAATCTTGGTGTCGTAGAGTCTGTGATGTGCCAGTTGTTCCACAAGTCTTGATTTCTCCACTATACATGATAACTATGTCTGAGCTTATGGCATGATCGAAGTGTTGCGTGCCGATAATCCATTCCGAGCACGCCTGCCAAAGATTTTGGCCTGGTATTGGTAAACCCAGTAACTTTCGATTATGTAGCATGACCAGTTGTACAAAGCTTAATTGTATAGTTCTGGGCTCGGAGCGTTACAACAGCCACATGACGGTAACTCCAGAAGTTCAAAATTTAACGATTACAATAAAGGTTCACAATACCGATGCCAATGGGTACCCATTACCCACCTACCCTGTGCGTTTTTACCCAGTAGGGTGAGGGTTTGGTAGAAAGAAATTAACCACGGGTATGCAAATGGTAAAAAGTGTGTACCCAGTGGGTATACTGGGTGCGGGTGTGGTATAGAACCCATACCCACATACCCACGTACCCAGTTTATTTTGTATATGACACATGAGTTCTCTAGAAAAATCCCAATTTTCAAAATTTAATACCTAGAGTAAACGAGACAAGTGCTAAATTTACAGTCAATTTAGTTTAACCCTATGACCAATTAGGTTTTACTTTATCCCACCCCACCCTTAGGCCCGCCGTGTCCAAGTCAACTCACGACACGACGCCCCGCCTAGTCGCCCACGCCTCCTATCGCTTCATCTCCTGCATCATAGACTTCCCGACGCCTCACACGATCGATCTCATCACCTAGGGCCGAATTAGTGAATAAATATTGTACATGTTGTTTTCCTATATGTTATGTTGTTAATATTACCTTGTTAAGTTGTTGGGTGGGTTTACCCGTGGGTTTTTAATACCCTGACGGGTGCGGGTATGGTATAAAATCTGTACCCAGGTGCGGGTACGGGTGTGGGTGCGGGTAAGATACGTAAGACGCGGGTGCGGGTTTGGTTAAGCTATACCCATACCCAATGGGGACGGTTGCCATCGGTAGTTCACATGACCGCAACATAAATAAATTCATCACAGTTTCATAGAAAAAAGAAAGAGGGAGGTCGGTGGTCGGCACCCCTCAGGGCGATGATGGTGAGGAGAATGGAGAATCGCCTCGCCATCGAATCGATCTACAATTTGAGGAGGCTCGGGAGAGGAAACGAGGGCGTGCGGATCGAGCGATAACTACGAGCGAAAAATACGAGGGGGCGGCGTACACTGGGATTGGGCCTTCATGGAGGCTGGAGGCCGATAGTATTACTAGATTTTGGGATTTTTTTTCGAAATTACAAGGGTCCACATGCCATATATAAAAATAACAGGGTATGTGGGTATATGGGTATGGGTTTTGGTGTACCATGCCCGCACCCGCAATACCCATCGGGTGTACACTTTTTATCATTTACTTACCCATGGGTAAAACTTTTTTACCAAACCCTCACCCTAACGGGTAAAAACCCACTGGGTATGCGGGTAATGGATAATGGGTCTTCCGTGCCGGCGCCTCCGGTCAACAGAAGCTCTGGCCCTTACTCTGCATCGAACACCGTCCCGAGATCCGTCTCAGAGGCGCCTGCGACTGCTTACTCGTCATCTCCTGCCAACAATCCTGATTCTACATCTGCAACCCCGTCACCCACGACCACGCTCTCCTGCCACTGCCCCAACTGAGGCAAGACGGGATTTGGGCGCGGTTCATCGTCCACCACAACATAATCGGGTTCTACCAGCACCAAACCAACCGGAGAACACCGGGTGCTCTGGGTCTCAACAAGCGTAGGTGAAACCAAACTACACATCCTCACGGTAGGATGCCACACGCCGCGGCATGTCGAAGTCAGACTGCCCACAAATTTGCCGCCTTCCATGGAATATCCGTTACTCGACGTGTTATTCAAGTACACGCTTTTCCCAGTGGCCGGCCACGGCAACCTGCACTGGCATCCCTATTGTGCTAGACAAATTACGGGCACCGAGGATGGACAAATCCTTGTGTTCGACACGGTTGCCGAGTCGTTCCGGTGGATGTGCTACCCTGCCCAGCTGTCCTACAATTTGAAGATGTTCGACGTGATGGGGAGGCTTGCCTTCTTGGGTAGCTCGTGTCGCACCTACACCGCCGTCGATTGTCTGGATGATGCAGGACTACGAGGCTGAAATCTGGACCTTCGGGTACCGGATCGACCTATCGGTGGTGGAGGCGTCAAGGCGACTCTATTTAACGTGGTTCGAAAAGGAAATGGAAGCACGTCTTGGTTCGGCAGAGAAATGGATCTATGATATGGTTGCGCTCGATGAGCGTGAGCTGCTGATCGCGCGTAATGCAACGCATGTGTTGCGCTGCGACATCGATGGCGGGTTCTTAGGAATGGTGGACATCGGAAAGAGTCAATTTGCTATGGAGCTTACTCAGCTTCACCTCCAAGAGAGCATTATTCCATTCCCGTACCATACCATGCAAGAAGAGCAGCCATTCTCCATAGAGCATGTCTGAATTAATGTTCAGGCCTTCAGGGCTCCTGTTTTGCTTTGCCCTTGGAATCGGAGCAAGCTCACTAATCGTATGTATTAATTGGATGGTTGCCGTAGCACGTAAGCTATCCCCATTGGGTGTTTATTATGATGTGTCTTGAACATCTTGTTAACTGTATCCAACTATGATGTTAGAAATTTACAATTGTTCCTCCATGCCGCCCAAATTTTCTTCATCAGTTTTTGGCATGGTTAAAGTGTACGAATCACATGGTTAAGACGAGACATTCAGTATTGTTCGTGCTCTTTAAGCCATCAGGGCTTCATGGAACTCCTTTGATTGGACAAGCTTCTCATCTGAAGCCAGACGTTTTGCTTCAACAAACTTTTCGTAAACAAAGGGATGTTCTCCTCTCGTTAGAATGCTCCTCTCCATAGTGTTTGTTCTTGCTGTCCTCACTCCTCAGTCCTCAGCCTCTTGCATCGAAGCACCACCCTGCAGACACTCATTGTTAACAATGACTTTAAAAGGGAGTGTATTAGCGTTGGTACAAGCAGGAGTCCAAAGTTTTGAGTGTCCAGACTGAAGAAAGGGCCAGTTTAAGTTCAAAACTAAACAAACTTACAGTAGTACTACAAGACAATCGGACAAGAACGGAACAAAAAATAACCACGAGTCAGAAAGTGCCCTTCAAATTTGCCAAGCCCGATGAGATTTGTGGATGACTGACGACGATGAACTGACTAGTAGTCAGCCCCACTTTAGAAACTACTTTTCTTGTTCTCACAAAGTTCAAATTTTGCAGGATAAGTAGTTGTATTTTCAAAACAAAAATATCCTTTTTGGGCAACACAATTATGAAATCAAACTACCTTTCGAAACAGTCGACCAAAATATCAGATGTAAATCCTAGGCTATGCAGAATATCAAGTCACTGTGACGCCGTGTAAGCTCTTCCAAAAGCATTTCTCCAGTGGCGCTTTAAGAATTGATAAACTGTCCAGTCTTCAAAAAGATGATGTTTTGGACATTAACACTATCCAAAATTTAACTTTGAAAAATAATTTCTACTATAATATAATTATAAACCTAACAAGAATGTTAAATTTCGGAAGTATTTTGAGAAAAAATTGTATGTATGGTTTTCACGCATCCAATCAAAATATTGTCAGAAATGTGGTCTTGTTTCCAACAAAAACTATATTCAAAATGTCATATTATTTTGGATTGGAGGGAGTAGTCAACCAACAAGATTTTGCGGCTGTTTTAGGGAACTCCTAACTCACCTCAATGCCTGTCGATTGTACTGTCGGTGGTACCGGAGGGGCTGGTGACACTTCTGATTCGTCACCTAAAGATAGCACCTCAACGCCTGCAGATTGTAACCCGAGGGGTACTGGAGGCGTGGTGACACTTTTAATTCATCACCTAATGTTTGAAATGTTGCTTTCAAAGGAAAACCACCTGCATGGAAGCCATCACTTAGACAGAGGGCTTATTTGTGATGTGAATGTTGAAACAGGTTCTCAGTTCAAATTAAATTATGGGTGGAGACTATAAGTACATATGTCAAGGCACCAATGTGCATACAAACCTGCTGGCCACTTATGACTGACTGTTCAGTTTCTGTTTAATGGAGCCTACAGAGATATAACGTGCAATGGGTCTGTTCTCCGGGTTATGGTCCATGCAGTGTCTCCCTATCTCAATGCATACTTTTACTTGCTGATAGTGTGCTTCTTCGATGCTTCAAATTTCAACCTACTTCTCCAACTTTCAAGTATCTATGAATTTGAAAAACAGAGTTTGAATTAGAGATGAAGGGCAAATGTGTGATATATAAATCACATATTCAAGTGAAATATGCAAACCATGGCTATTCAGAGATCAATAAAAGATGTAAACAAGAGAAAAGCATATAGTTTGCACTCCGGCAAAACTAGGAGAAACAAAATGATATTTCAACCATGGATAGTAGATGTTATCTTAATTATAGCATTCAGCCATTCACAGTCTTTTTCATCACCATTTTAATCTCGAATAAAATTCAAGAGTTACACATATGCTCTTTAGAATGATAATATGCAAAACTGCAATGTAACGTGAGCATTTTCTAAAATCATGCATTATACATAAGTGCTTTGATAAAATTCGACTTACACTTGCTATGTTTGAGTAATTTTTTGTTTTTTTGTTTTGTCCAGTTACTATCTGAATAACTAGATTGTATACTTACGCCTTTAAGTGTAATTTATCCACCAGCCAAGTATTCCGGTGTTACAATCTACGCGCTACATGAATAAATAACGATATCAACCAAACAAGTATTCCAGCCATATTGTTCACTCAAAATACGAAGTAGTCAACATAGACTTGGCTTACATCGAGTCGTTTCTTCTCTGAAGACTCTTGAAAAATCATAGTCCAAATTTTTTGACACCATGTTATCATCAAATATTATATTGTCGGGTTTTAGATCTAGATGACAAATACAATCATTGTGAAGATAATGTAAGCCTTGACAAACTCCTTTAACTGTTTGATAGCATGTGCGGGTCAGTCAAATCCACGATTCACCTGGATTGAATATAGACTGTCATTAAACATGAAATTTAAAAATCCTAGAAAGATTGATGAAATGATGTCAATAAAATACAAAAAAGGAGTATGAATCGACTAGATCTCATCCCTAAAAAAACAAGCTGGATTCGATCACCCCACGTACCAGTAAGATGCATCTGAAGATTTCCATTATATATATACTCGAAGCAGAGCAACCTCTCTCGCACCATTGGAATAAGGCTTTTTTTTTGCCTTGTGTATTGGCACAGTACCGTACTATGTTGATGTGCTTAACGTTCATCAAGGAATTAATCGCATCCAGAATACCAGTAAGACGTATCTCTATAATTATAACACCCAAACTGAATACATCTGCCTTGATGGAGACTATGTCTATGTATTCTGGAGACTATGTCTATGTATTCTGGTGCCATATATTCACTCGGGGATAGTCTCTACCACCCGTGAGTATCTCGATAATTATAACACCCAAGCTGAATACATCTGCCTTGATGGAGACTATACCTCGGATCAAGTATTCTGGTGCCATATATCCCCTGCAGTACATTTTGAAAGTTTTAGGCATCGCAAGAAGAAATAGAAGATGCTATAACAGAAGGCGTAGCTTACTGTGTTCCCAGACGATTTTGAGTGATCATTCGGTATTGGTTGCCACCAATGATCCTTGACAAACCAAAATCCGTAATCTTCGGCACCATAGCATAGTAGTATCCATCAATATATTTTCAGGTTTCAGGTCCAGATGAACAATATGGCACTGATCGTGAATGTTACTTAAACCCCCACAAATTCCCCCGATTATTTCATGTATCATGTTCCACTCCAGGTCCGAAAATTCCATCTGTTAATTGATAAACAAGGAAAAAATTGAAATATGTTTAATGATTACGCCTGTTGTGTCATAACAGAACAACCTCCAGTGAGAGTGATTTAAGCGGTGTTCTAATAAAGTGAACTTCAGAGAAGAGTAAAGATAAAAGGAAAATAAACAGCGTAGATTTTTTTTCGTAATCTTACCGGGAATATGCTTGTCAAGGCTTCTACTACGTACATGTTTAAAGCAGAGCAATCTTGCTGGTACTTCAGCAAAGACATTATTCCCACTTCCTTGCAGGTATACTGCTTCCCAACTTGATTCGGCACAGCAACCTACAAACTGCACTAGGTTTTGGTGCTTGATCCTCATAAGGTGCCTGACCTCGTTCCGAAATTTCTCTCAGGAGAACTCCCTGCGATGCAAGTCAAGCATCTGTTCATAATACACATAAAGCAATATCTATCAGCGATGTATATAATACGGACCTCGAAGCAGACCTGAAAGCCAGCTAGAGAGAAGCAGTGCCACGGAAGAACGTAACACGAACCTGGTTTAGCTGAAGCCTGAGCCCTGAAAGCCCCTTTGGTCTTGTCGTGTCTGGAGAGGATACTTTGGCTCCCAGATCCAGAAAGGTGGATCAAGCTTATTTAGAGTGGGAGATGCGGCTTGGGGGTGGAGATGAAGAAGGAGCTTGGTAAACGCCTTGGGAGCAACGATCTTGTCCCTCCAAAAAACAAACATTGCATCCTGCTAGATCGCCTTGGGAGCAGCAATCTTCAGACGTGGGAACTGAGCATTGACCAAGTAGAAGCACATAGGCGAAAAGTTTTTTTTTTAAACGGAGTGATGAGCCAATTTCTTGTTCGGTTGTTGGGACGAGAGTTGCATCGGAAGACTTTTTTTGGTTGGAAAGATGTGGATGGACATTGGATTCTGATGACCTCCTATCCTCCTGACATTTGTGAAGATGTGGTCCGTGTGGTAAGATTCACCCCGCGGCTGCGTTATATGAACGAAAAGAAATATAGTTGCAGTTGATCATAGGCTCTCTCTCGAAGTCTCGAAGAGCATACAGCTTTAGGAAAGCATTGCAAACAAAGATGTTGAGGCGGAAAAACAGACCTAACTACAGCAGTATGGGTTGTAGTGCGAATCTTCCAACAACTGAACTTCAAACTTTTTCTTTTTTGAGAAACCAGAACTTCAAACCTAGAAACCAAGCTCGCCAGCGTCGTCTCAGACTCTCAGTTGGAGATGTTAGAGTATATTACGGAAAGTCATACTAGGTAGATTAGAATTGTAGTCCAAGTCTATTTGTATTAGGATTCGTATCCCCCAAGTCTTGTAGCCTATATAAACAGCACACCGTGGCTCTATGTAATAACGTACAATATTCAAGCAATATACAATCGCAATATCGTCTATCATGGTATCAGAGGGTTTCGTTCCTCAACCTAGGGTTTAGCCACCAACGCTTCCGCCGCGCCGCCCCCGGGGAGTTCATCTCCGCCGGGGGCTGCGCAACTCGTAGATTAGATCTTGTTCAACTAGCTCATCCGCAGTTTTCTCGCCGGTCACTTGACCGGCGTTTCTTCTTCTTTCGCCGATCATAGATCGGATTGCGTCGCCCACCGCCGCATGTCGTCCTCGCGCGCCTGATCTACTCCGACCAAGTCGTCGACTCAGCTCCGGCAAGCCTCCACGCTCCATCGCCAACTATCTCCACCAACAACATCGCCGCCGCATCGCATCATCGCCACCGCATAGCTCATGGTCTTCGTCAACGCCAACGGGTTCTTCTTCGCCTTTGTGGCGCCAACGCGCTCCTAACTCGCTTTTTATTCTGCGCCAATGCGCACCTGCAATTCGATGACCCGGGTTCAGTGCCCGGCATCTACTAACTCGCTTTCAATTCCGCGCCAATGCGCTCTTGCAAACAGATGATCCGGGTTCAATCCCTGGCATCTAATATCGCTACAGCAAAATCGCCATCTACAACCACCTCGCCGTCCTCGTCCACCAAAACCTCGCCGCCAGAGTTCAAATCTATTTTTTATTTCTTATTTTTGCACAAATTTTTTGCTTCTATTGCAACCTCTTCATCTACTCCGGCGCTAACGGCGGAATTTCCGGCACAAAGATGCCTTTCTCGCACCGACCGTTCACGGAGGCCTTCTCTGCTACTTCAACCGACTCTGGCTCGCATGGTTCATGATGGTCCCTATCTTCGCATGTCCGGTACTGGCAACACCGGCTCATGCCTTCGTCCCCGACACGCTCCCGAGCCTGGCAAGCTCGGCCTGCCGTGCCGCCTACCTCATCTACACCGACAAAAGCTACGTCTAACTAATGTTGACTATTGCTTCTCCCGCTTTTACTGCATTACTACAGCAACTTCCCCCGGGCTCGGCAACGACATCGACCACAACAACATCGACATCCGCATCTACCACCATGGCGACTTCATCACACACGGCATCATCGACCACGACTACAGGGCCTACACCTTGGCTACATCGACATCGGCATCAAGGGCTATAACCTCAGCACCATCTCCAGTTCGCGCCTTCGGCTTATGCTCAGTCGGACCGTCCGCGACGCTCCAGCTGTTTGCGTCACTCCCGATCCGACTGCGGGGGGGGGGGGGGGGGGTGTGTTAGAGTATATTACGGAAAGTCATACTAGGTAGATTAGAATTGTAGTCCAAGTCTATTTGTATTAGGATTCGTATCCCCCAAGTCTTGTAGCCTATATAAACAGCACACCGTGGCTCTATGTAATAACGTACAATATTCAAGCAATATACAATCGCAATATCGTCTATCAGGAGATTCGGAGTCACTCCATCCATTGATGTCGTCCTTACCCCTACCCGGAGCCTCGCCCTAGCAACCGGCACGGGTGTAGCCGGCAATCAACACACTCGAAACAGGCATACGCCGCGCTTTATAAATAAAGCCACATGGCCGAACCGATACAAAGTGATGAGAAAAACCTTTTACAAAGCAGATCAAAGAAAATAAATAAAAAATAGGAGTAGCCACACCCAAAAGAGGCACTCAAGGCAACTAACTAGAGGTACTCCAACGCCTCCTTATGAAACCACCGGACATCGCCGAACCACACCCACCAAGTTGTCGCCGGAGAGGGCCGCCTGCCCTCTCGCTCTGGGCCGTGGAGCGCCGATCCTGCCAGCCGACAACAAGGACGGAGATAGGTGATAGCTAAGTCACGTGTAAAAGATCGGAGGCTACTAAAAACGCCCCATGCTAGCGCCAAAAGAGTCCCAAGACTGGATCTGAGCTTGTCCACCGATGACACCGGAGCGAGATCGAGAAGTACCGGGGCTCCACAACGACGCCCCCAGGAGGGTGACGACGCAACGCGCTGCCGTCGCCGAGACCGAGATGGTCAAGGGTTTTCACCCGGAGCCCTGAGGATAGGTAACCACAACGATGCCCCCAAGAGGGTCACGACACCAGTAGGCGTCGCCGCTGTCGGCGTCGAAGCGCTGAGCTTTCGCTCGGAACGACCTACTCCCCACATCCCGGCACCCTGAACCGCCATTGGATGTCACCAAGCTAGACCTCCAGGACGCGATCTGGGAACTGTCATTGCCGAAGCGCCATCAGCACCAGGGTCCCCCGCCGTTTCCTCCTCGCCACCCACATGACCAAAGAGGAAAACCATCACCACCGCCACGTCACTCGCCGTAGAGTCGCCCGCGCAGTCCGCCTTCCAGGGCCGCCGCCCCGGCATCCATGATCCCGCACCAGTGGAGCGAGAGACACCACGACAACGAGTCCGACAGCACGAACGGGGGGAGAACGGCGCAAGTACGCAGGATCCAGACGTGCGACGCGCAGCATTGGACACGGCGCCTCTGTGTCACCCGCAAAGCACAGCCAACAGATCGGAGCGGATCTGCCTGGCGGTCGCCGGTCCTAGGCCCGCCTGGCCCGGGTCTGGCGCACCGTCGCACCATCAGCCAGTGAGGGGAGCAGCGCGTCGGACGCCACCGCGGGAGAACTCCACCGCGAGCAGCCGCCAGGGCCCGCAGGCCCAGATCGGGCCCAAACGGGCTCAGATCTGGCCGCGTGGCCCCGCTCCTGCGAGCTCCACCGCCTGCTGCCCTTCCTCTGCAGCGTCGCCCCAGCCAACCACCGCCGCGTCCGCCAGGCCTCGCCGCCGTCGTGGCTCGTCACCGCCGCCAGGCCAAGGTCGCAACAGGAGCGCACCGTCGTCTCAGACCCGCCCCGCGCGGACCCCCGACAAACGGGTAGAAGCGGGCCCGCCGCCGCCGGCACCGGACGGGCTTTGCCCGCCGGCTCACGCCGGCGACGACGCCGAGGAGGTGGACGGAGGGTGGGAGTCGAACGGAGGAGCTGGGATCGCCCGTCCCGTCGCCCGCGGGGAGCGACGCGAAGCGGGCCGAAGCGTTTTTCTCTCGCAATCAACACACTCATCATCTCGGTGCAGCATTCCGTCAAAAGTTTCATTGTTAAGTGTTTTCTTTTCTCTCTCTCAAAAAAGTGTTTTTATTTTCAGAGCTCAGTTTATATAGACCCTCCCTATATGTCGTTGAAATCGCGGTGCAGTTTTGGCTCCCAGGATTATATGCTCACGGCAAAATAAAAAAAAACTGAGAAAAAATAGTAAAATATTTTTCAAATTCTCAAAACAAGTGGTAACAAACATCAAGTGTTTTACATATGTACAAAACTACGTAATAAATTTTATTAGAAAAAAATTACTCTAAAACATATATTTTTTAAATCTCATATTGCTCACTGATTTGTTTTTCCGTACAAAACATCATAAATGTCAATTCATCACGAAACTTTAGACATATGTAAAAGCTGCTTTCCCAGCTTTGTAAAATAGCAAAAATTTTCACCACATATGCACCCATCAAAAATGCATTTTATGTGTTGCGGCACCCTCTAGGCACCCAGGTTCCACATGCTCTACCTCCGCCCTTGGCTCTCACCTTGAAGCCCTATAGCTAACACGGCAATTTCGATATCCTACATTTTATTGTTCAAAGGATGAATTTATGTTGGCTGTGTGGTGCTGGACTCCCCAGTCTTGATAGTTGTTGTTGTGCACCTATATCATCAATTGTATTTGTTTATAGTACTATTTAGAAAAACCTAGTCCAATCAGGCTTCTGTGGGTTGGGTTTTTCTATCCTTCAACCACACGACAAAACCCACCCTATCGCCCTCCGCTCTCCCTAGACTACACTAAGAGCGTCTCCAACCGGATTAGACTAATTTGGCTCCTTATTTGTCCACGGAACGTGCGAACAGTGTATGGACTTGTCAGTTTTGAACCGTCATTTATATGTATGCGCGGTGATGTCTCCTAAAATTATCCGGTCAATTGCATATGATTGGTGAGATGGAGTGAGAAAGAGAAAATAAATATAAAAGAAAGAGAAAAATGGTTCAGGGTGGACGGCGTCCTATGTTATTAAAGTTCTCACAGCACACAATACACGAATAATCCATATTACAACAATCGTTCAAATCCAAATAATTAAACAAATAATGAATGGTCCGAAAGGGAAAGAATGGTTCATCACAAATGGAAAACAAATAATAAATAGTTCATCACAAATGGAAAGACTAGGTCCTTCCATACATCTGCCAATGATGCTCAATGAAATCAAGCTGAAGGTGGTCGTGTGTTCCGGCATGCTCAATCTTTCGGTATGTCTCGAGGAATGTCTCTATCTTGTCTGGGTTTCTCTCAGCACACGTCTACCAACATTGTCATAGATAGGCAGCAAGTTTAAATCCCTCTCATCCTTAATAATCATGTTGTATAGAATCACACATGCCTTCATGATGTTGTCGAGGGATTTCTTAACTCAGAAACGAGCAGGACCTCGAACTTGCAACACACAAATTGCCCTCTCAATATCCTTTCGGCGTGCAATGCGGACACTTTGTATTTAGTGTCTAATTTTGATATACTTCTCCCACCTTATTTATACAAGGCGTCCACTTTGTATTTAGTGTCTAATTTTGACTAATGTTCAACAAACAAAATATGAGTTATATATCACCTGAAACTTCTTTCAAAGGTGAATCCAATGACAATCCTTTTGTGACTTATAACTCACATTTTATTGGTAAATTTAATAATTAAAGTTAGAACTAAATAAGGGGCCTTGTATACACAAAATATGTTAATAATTTAATGTGACGGAGTATCATCAATATTTAATTTCTGGTTCTAAGAATATATTTTATTGCTACTAAATACTATATATAATTTCAAAGTAGGGTATAACCAAATATTAATTATATATTACTGTCAAATAATCAATAAGTAAATAATAAAGCTATTAAAACCAATCAGCTTGTCTGTACAACAAAGTAGAAGACAAATCTTGATCGGAGGAGTAGGCGATGACATGCCAATGGCTTCATGGGGCTATCTGATTCACGAGGTACAACGAATTAGCAGGTTCACTTGCACTAAATAGCAAGCAATCAGCAATACACTCTGATCATATGTTACCACACCAGATCACATATAGCATTGCCATAGTAGGAGATCAGCAATACTTGTATTTGTATGTAAAATGATTTTAACATATATCGTGACAATACTGCAAATACGGTTTTATATCAGCGTCACGAGAATATATTCCTCGTAGCACAACATTCAGGAGGTCCACCATCCAAAACATCAAAACGTCACAAGATACTTACTAAATATTATACATTACTAGGGCAGCATATCAAGCAAGATTAGGTGTTACAGCTACCAAAAATAAAAATAATCTTCCAAGCATGACTTAGGAATAACAGAGCCAGGATACATTGCACAAGTCAGTCACTATAAAACCTTTTGATTTAAGCTCTGGTCCAAAGGAACACCTTGTTCTGTGTGTTTGAACAGGCAAGATAGCCAACTTTATATGGGTGTGCAGAAAACTGGTATGGAACGGATGTCATGTGTTCACTCCTAAGATATGAACTGTTCTGAGCCGAGAGACCACTATCATTGACATCAACTGAGATAATATCGATTCCCTTGCTCATGTTTCCAGCATATAGGTGGGTGTCGTTCCAGCCCCAGATTACCCTGCAACCAATGAATCTTGTTCGATCAATTACATTAACAAATAGTATGATTCAAGATCACAGAAATAGGTGAGGTGAGCTGTCATACTTGAATGAAAAAGGCCAACTGCCCTTCTGGTTATTATACTCCACAGTATGCGACTTTTCATGGTTATCCACCCTAAATACTCGGACAGTACCACAAAGGCTGGAGCTGGATAGAATAAGAATAACGTCATTTGAAAGGAAACAATCCAGAAAATCAGACTTATCATCGAGATGTCAGTAACGGTGCAGAATATTTTAATCCTGAAGCTAGGCACTACTAATGCTAAGAGATGATAATACCCATGCGATGTTGCCAAAATATTGGATTAAAAGTCACAGCATAACAGAAACTATTTAAAATGCTCCAGGTTATGTTGATCTGCCAATCTAAAATCAAGTAACAAATTGGCACAACCCACAAAAAGTCTTAACAGTAACTTCTATTTATTGAGTCTAGCCATGACATAATGGTGGTTCAAGAAACATGTTTCTTTAAATCAAAGAGGGAGGGGAATCTTCTAAGCAAGTTGAAGGGTAGGAAAATTGTCAGAAATAGAGTACCTTGTTACTGCTAACATGCGGCCACTAGGTGAGAAATAAGCTGACTGAGCAGATTTGTTAAGTTTGAAAACCTTCAGGCTATCTGGCTCCTTCCTTTTCATATTTCTCATATCCCATATACAGGCTGTTTGATCCGTTGAACTGGTAGCAAGCATATGTGTTTTCTCCGGATGAAAATCTATTGAGTTGATTCTCTCAGCATGCACATCCCATGTGGTTAACACCTTACCCACACGCTCATCGAAAAGTGTCAGGCCACCGTTTCCATCACCAAAATATAGGCATCCTACACTATTTTGTGCTTGACAAAGCGAATAAACAGGCCACTCCCACAAATGAACCATACTAAAGTTCTCCTCCTCAAAGTCCATAAGACAAATTTCACCCTGATGGCTAGAGCTGTAAATCTGTAGCCAAAGTACACGAAATACACCACAAAACAAAATTACAATTGATACAGAATGTTCAACGAAATATACAGAATCTAAATAACTATTTGCGCACTGGAAATGGGATAATCCAACCTAATTTAGCTATGTTGACCATGATGAGCAGATGCAACTATTGGATGACTCTAACGTGGAGTCCCAAAATTAAGTATCACATTCTTTTAGATGACGGAAGATTTTATTGAAACTTACGCCACACCAAGGAGATACAGCTGAAAGAATTCAAACCCCACCATCTACAGCTAGGATACACAGAGCCACATAATAAGAGAATAAAAGAAAACGCGCAGAAGAAATAAATATCTCTTAAGGCTAATCTAGAAACCAGCAACAACGAAGATTAACTAACATAGAGGATTGGCTGCTTAAATGCTGACAAAACCAATATAAGCATGGCGATTGGCACTGTCATCTTCCATCTTCACCCCACTGCCCTATGTGTCCTGTCACCACTCACGGCCATGCTGGAGCCACCCAACCAACCCTAGTGTCCGACTATCCCCACACCTCATGTAGACATGGCCACAGCTCAGGCAATTAACACTTAGTATGCACTAGCCAAACGGGGTAAGTACAACTGAATCTCATGTATAGTCCTTGGTTTTTTAGCCACAACAACGAGTTCCTTGGATCGATTGATTTGAGAAATACCATCATACATGAAAATTTTATAATAATGAATGTGCAGTTGTAAGCATCATATTATCCTGACAACCGAAATGATAAAAGATTACTCGCTTTATCATAAACAGCTCGGATTTGTGCCTCGACTAACAAGAGCAGGTGTAGGGACTCGTTGGGAAGTTGTATCAAATCCTTATGTATTAATGTATTATGTGTCAAATCCTTGTGTCTTGAGTTAAGCTATCAACCCACCCAATCGGGAGACAGACAATTGCATACATCAAACACTATATGGAAACGTAAATGAAATTAGAGCGGGATGAAGGTCACCTTGTGTGGTGCCGCCTGGTGCGCCACGATTGCTGACACAGGGCCCTTGTGTGGCCAATAACGGAACACCCCGTCTGCACCGTCGCCCTCCGAGACACCGTCGACGTCCCAGAACCCAATATTCCCCAATTTGTCTCCCGCCGCCACCACCGTCCGGTCGGCGAGCGGAAGGACCCGCATCGACACTATAGGCCAGGGCACCACCTTCCTCACGTGCGCGGGCTTCAGCACCATGTCCCTCCCAGCATCGAAGTCGTCCGCCGCACGAATCTTGGCTTTGTCCGGTGGGGGAGCCCCGAGGATGGAGGAAGCGAGCGAGGGTGAGAGGCGGGTGCTGTGGAGATCCGGAGGGAGGTTGGCGGGGGAGATGCCGCGGGAGCGGAGGGAGGAGCGGACGGGGCTGGTCGGGGGCTTGGGCTTCTTACCGCCCTGATTCGCTCGTTTAGGTTTAGTGAGCCGGATGGCGGCGGAGAGCTCGTCGGCCTTGCGGCGGAGGGATCCGAGTATCACCTCGTTGCGGCGGATGTTCTCCTGGCGAAGGCGCTCGTATTCGTTGAGACAGTCTTCCGCCATTGTTGGGGGAATCTTCTGGTGGCGGCTGGGAGAGGAGGGGGGAAGGGAGGCGTGAGTGTTTGGAGGTGTTCAGGCTTTCTGGCCTTTTGGGGGCATTGGAACGGGAATGATTCGCAGAGGCGGCAAAGAGCGGCGCGTTGTGGTTTCGGACACGGATATATTAGACCGTTGAGTCGGAACACGAACGAGTTGTTGCCAGCACCGCATCCGGGAGAGGAAAATCCTTGATCTTCACCGTCCGTAGTACTGCCTGGCAATTGCTCCCGCCATTGGTAGCATCTCCGGCGACGGCTCGCAGCAGCACCGGTCGTTTGGAGCGAATTTTTTGACATATTGGATCACTATGGCGAGTGAATTGTCGAAAAGAACCAAGTCCCGAACAGATTGTCAAAATTCGGCAGGCTCCCCGGACGACACATGGCGCCTGCCGCCACGGTCGGAGGCGGCACGTCCCAGGACGGATTTCCCAGCCGGGCGCAAAACGGAAACGGGGCATGGGTGGGCCCTGCCGCCACCAGTGCAGGCAGCACGGAGAGCTGGAACCTGCCGCCACCGGCGGAGGCGGCACCCTGCCGACACCCACCCTGGCGCTTTCGGCGCTGATTCCCGCAAACACTGCACTGACGGCGCTGATTACAGTGTACAGACGTCGCTGATTCCGAGGTGTGGAGATGGACGAAAGCTATTGATTCTGTGCCGGGAATCTGCGTGTCTGGTACGCCTCCCCCGGCTCCTCTCGTTTCTTTTTATACCACATGCTGCCTGCTGCCTGCTGCCTGGTACCCCTTCTCTGCTTTGTGACGACGCTGGTTCTACTCCTCTGCTCTCCTTCTCTCCTTTGTAGTTTCACTAAGTATAGAGTGATTAGCTTGTAGAGTTAGTGTTGTCTTTCAACTGAAAGAAGAACTTACAGATCTAGGTACGAACTATACAATGCATGTATTTATTTTGATATGCAATATGTAAATGAGTTAATTTTTGAGCTCGTAATTAGCCATGCAATGTAAGTTTAGAAATATTCCGTACCGAGATAGGTCACATTTATAATTACAGTTTCGAGCAGAATGCAGTTAGATATATTATAGATCAATGTTTTTATTCACATGCACGCTGTTATTAAATTGTAATTAGTATTATTTATGAATATTTAGTTCAAGAATGTCTTTATGTCACACTTGTAGTAATGCATGAGAATGAATGAGTTATTATTTTAGGTCGTAGTTAGCTCTGCGATAAATTATTGCTAAATGTAGACATAGTTCCGGCCGAGATATGTCGCAGTAATAATTTTATCTAGAAAGACTTAGAGTAGGATATGTGCTGAACAATTGTTTTTACATATTATACGTACATGTGAGTTGAACATTATAAATTTGTAACCAAAAAATTCCGTGGATAATATTTGTGTTCACATGATAATAGGTGGATTATGTTGACAAATTAATGGTGATATGTTGATGATCGTGGGTATTATTTCGAGATATTCTGACACGTAAATTATTTTGGAAGGACATCTATCATCAATTTGAGGTATAAATGACACCATCTAATTTACAAAAGTATTGTCGTGTGAATATTATTTTGAAAATATATATTAGGTATGATGGAAATTTTGCGGGTATTAGTTGAATGATGTTAGTGGTCTCGTTAGTAAATTTAATTGATGGCACTATTTTTTCCAAGTTCATAATATATTTTCCTTATAAAAAATATTGGTACTATTATTTTTTCAGTATTATGGATATAATATAATTAAGGTAGGAAGCTATTAATTCCGTTTTTGTAAATTTGGTTATTGGGTAGGTACTATGGAAAATTTGTCTGTGTTCTATGGGGACGTCGTACGCGCGATATTACCGGTGTCAATGTGTCAAACTGCGAGTCAATGGAAGTTGTGGTTAAAGAAATGGTCAATAAAAGTTTTGCGGATGTTAGAAAACGCATCCGCGTGAATTTTGGTCACGCGATGCGTGGAATGAAGATGACCGTCGAGGCCTTCGTCTGCGTAGGAGGGACTGATGGGGAAGTTGCCCGCTGGGGTCTGCGGGAGGTGAAGAACGAGAATCATTGGCAGAAGTACATGACCTTTGCAAGCACACCTGGTTCCGCCATGTATGGTGAGCCGATGGTGTATGTGCAGTTTATTTCTCCTAGTGATGAAGCCGTATGCAGTGGTAGCGCGGCTGAGGTCGAGCTGGCCCTCACAGCAGCCCCCAACACCGGCCCCTTGGAGCCCACGACCGTCGATGTTGTACCGTCGGCGGTCGTTGACCCTGGATATTGGTCTGCAGTCGTTGACTTGAGCGAACATGTTCATGGACTGCAGGAGGCGCTAGATCATGACGATGACGGTCACTCTTCTTCGTCGTCGTCCTCAGACGAAGAAGGTGATGGTCCTCGTCAGAGGGCGGTTGCGGCGCCGATGGGTCCTAAGTTCTTAGAGACTATGACCATCAGCAATGAATTTCGCTCTGTTCCGGGCCTTGGAGAGGCAAGTCTGATGGTTGGGCAGACATTCCCAGACAAAGACTCTGCTGACCAGGCCATTAAGAGGTATGCCATGAGCATATCTCGTCAGCATAGAGTGAAGCAGTCTGACAGGAGTCAGTTGAAGGTCATCTGCATCGATTTCGCTGATGGATGTATGGGGAGAGTGATCGCTCGCAAGAGCCCTGGGGTATGTCAGCCCTGGCATATCTCAAAAATAGTACCGCATAGCTGCGAATTACTTGGGTCTCTTTCTAAGCACCGTAATGTCACAGCTAAATATGTGGCAAATATCATGATGGCGGCGGTGAAGAAAATATAAACATGGGTATTAAGTCACTGCAAAAAACAGCGGAAGATCTTATTGGCTTCCCAGTCAGTTACGGCAAGGCTAGACGTGCGAAGGAGGACATTTTTCAGAGGTTGTATGGCACCTATGAGCAGGCCTATGATTACGCCCCCAAACTTCTTAATCAGATAGCGGTAGCTAACAAGGGGACTCAGGTGTTCCTGCAACACCGCTTACACCTAGTTAATCAATATGAAAGGATCCTTGACTGTATTTTCTGGGCATTCCCTCAGACTATACAGGCATTCCATCACTGTCGTGCCGTATTATCAATTGATGGTACCTTTCTTACTGGAAAATACAAGGGCACACTACTGGTGGCTATCGCAGCAGATGCAAATAACCAGCTACTCCCTATTGCCTATGCACTTGTAGAGAGCGAGAACAAAAATAGTTGGTTGTGGTTCCTAAGCTGCGTGAAGGTGGGAGTCGTGAAAAATCGTCCCGGAGTTTGCATTGTCTCTGATCGCAATACGGGCCTGCTGAGCACGATCAAGAGTATTAAGCAGAGTCCGGACCCTAGCTGGGGGTGGCCCGGTCTAGAGACAAGGTGGTGCATGAGGCATCTCGCCGCAAATTTTTACTCCAAGTACAAGAATAAGGACTGGTTCAAGCTATTCAAGAGGATGTGCTTGCAGAAGACGATGACCAAGATGAATGCAATTTTGGGGGAATAAATAGACTGATCGAACGTGATTCGTTGCCGGTGAGAGAAGATGGGAGGGGTCGAGCTCGGTCGGTGGTTAATCTGTCTGAGTGGATAACTAGGAATTGTCCAGAGTTATACAAGTGGGCGTTGTGTAAAGACACTAGATAGTCTTCTCAAAGGTGTCAGAGGTGTACAATGGCGTGCTCAAATGTGTACGTGCCCTCCCTATCACCGCCCTGATACAAGAAACATGGAACCGGACTCTATCGTACTTTACAGACAGAGTCCAGGTCGCCGGCGCTCAAATTGCAATGAACAAGAGATGGTCTGAAAAGATTCAGCTACATCTAAATGAGAAAGCAGAAAAATCACGAAGTCATGGTTGTACTCAAGTGGATGCAACTAGGCACAAGTGGCTAATCAGCGTACGATCCAAGTTCGTACATGGCCACCATAGAGGATCAAGAAAGCATTTCGTCACCCTTGGCCCAACCACCTGCGAGTGCAGTTGCCTGAAGCCGAAGCTTTTGGGCTACCCGTGCAGTCATGTCCTTAGGGCGGCTGCAGAACAAAACATCAGCGTCGAGCCCTACATATCTCCTTACTTCAACATTAAAAAATCTATTCAACACCTAGAGCGGTGAGTTCTGGGCCTGGGGCACGGATATGCACTATAGGGACATGTTGTCAACACAGTTAGAAAAATTTGTTCCTGACCGACATTGCTTAGAACTGCCAAGGGACGGCGTCGATCTCGGCGTTATAGGAATGACATGGACCAAAGCCAGTCAGGGGAACCACGTCGGTGTCGCATTTTCCGATGCCCTGGACACCCTCAAAGGGAATGCCCGTACCGCAATGTGAACACTAGATGATGTATTTTAAAAAATGTGTACTTCTCATTGTTGTAATAATTGTATTGTAATAAATTTGTATTCGTGATGTATTGCAATAAATTTGTATTTGTGATGTATTGCAATAAATTTGTATTCGTGATGTATTGCACTAAATTTGTATTCATGATGTATTGCAAGAAATTTGTATTCGTGATGTATTGCAATAAATTTGTAGTGACATCTAAATGTACTTATATTTCATGCAGGTAATGACGTCTCCCGTGCCAGAACTTTTGCAGCGGCCGTGGGATGCAGGACATCATTGCCACCTCTGGTTAAACTCTGAGGCGTACATAAACCCTCCCGAGCCATTTAGGCTTCGAACAATTAAACACGGTTGGAGGGTTCACCATTTTTTCGAGTGCCACCTCACGGCTTACGGACTTATTGCATATTGTAAGCTCTTATCTTGCGCCGAGAAGTTCATGCTGGACCCATCTCTTCTGTCAGCTCTCGTTGATCGTTGGAGACCCGAGACACACACATTTCACTTACGTTGTGGGGAGTTGACACCTACACTTAAAGATGTGGCATTCATCATTGCTCTGCCAATAAGTGGTGAGCCATTGGTCCCTCCAGCATATTCTAGTCATTGGCACGAAGATTTGGCACTCAGGCTAGGTATTGCTCTGCCTCCCAACACCCGCAATGGAGGGCGTCCAAGGGGTGTCCCTCTTGGATGGCTAGTACAAAATTTTCGTGATATTCCAGCCAATGCATCACCTGAGACCCGTATGAAGCACCTCTTTGCGTATTTGTTGTATATCTTCGGTACGATGTTCCCTTCATCACACGGTGACATAGTACTCCCCAGTATGATTAAGATTGCAGAGCACATAGTAGACAAGCCTTTACCTGATAACCCAACATACAGCTTTGGTTCAGCTATGCTAGGTCATACGTACAGAGGGTTATGCGAAGCCACCTCCAAAAAATTAAAATCAAGACAGATACTGGTTGTGTGCTATGAGTTTCTGCAGTTGTGGTCGTGGGAGTACATCCCAGTTGGACGTCCCCAAATAGCGGAGCGGGATAAAATCCACCCATATAATGCAGGGCAAGGCGCACATGGCCCTCTCACATTTGCAAGTCGGTGGACACATGTTAGAAAATGTTGGGCCCATAATGTGGCACACGGTTTCTACCCTGAATACCACCAGGAGGATCATTAGTCACACAAAAAATGTTCATTCATAGTACTTACAAATAATTTTCATTGCAGGACTATACTGACAGAACATGGGACGACATGGGAGCTGGTTTGGGTATCAATATTGCCCAGCCACAGGGTCTTCCGCAGATGCAGCCACAATCCAGCATAGGACCATCTGATGAACCTCCTAACATGGTTGGACAAATAATTGGAGATTTCTTTGCCTATGATCCTATGGGCACATCTTCTAGTATGATACCAGATTTTTCAGAATCTCAACACGTATTGCAGACTCCTCCTGACACCCAGGAGATAGAGCCAGAGGTGGATGTGCTGCAGTTAGGCCGAGGTCAACGTGCACATAATTCCCCAAAATGCCATGAACCTTCCGGTCGCAAAAACAAGCCAGTCAAAAAACATCGTCGATGTCATTCATAGGTTCTATCTATATGTGATACATATTTGTATTTATGTTAATTTTAGAAATTTCATAATATTACTCATGTGTATGAACCTATGTATCAACTATGTTATAGTTTAAGTCGTGTCAGACATATTATTACTCGGCGCCACACTTCACAAGACATACGGACATCTGATGGGACATGATTACAACGAGAAATTAAGATTCAACCACATTCTGAAATTAACAAATAAGACATAAATTAAGATACAACCACATGAAGTCATCTCCCGTCGACGCAACCTCCTGCCTCCGTTGATGGGCCACTCTTGCCTTTCGACGATGTCGCTCTCTTGCCCTTCGACGATGCAGCTCTCTTGGCGGTGCTGCTAGGCATCAAGTCATCATCTTCACTACCTCCATCCTCCGTCGATGGGCCACTCTTGCCCTTCGATGATGTCGCTTTCTTCCCCTTCGAAGATGCAGCTCTCTTGGTCGTGCTGCTAGGCATGAAGATGTCGTCATCGTCCTCGCTCTCCTCCGCCCATGATCTCGGATGATCTGCTAACCAATTGAGGAACTTCTCGCTCCTACTTCTTTGCTTCACCTTTTTCCACCTTTCATGCATCCTGAGAAGTTCCGCTCATATTTCCTGGGGAGTCCTACGAAGCCAACAACCTTTCTTCCACAATGTCGCATCTATCTCAGTGAGAAGACTATCACTACTAATGAGTTCCTCCCATTCAACTAATTTATTGTCTACCCTAAACTCGGCGGCACGCTTCACAAGGCTCTCGGATTGAAAGTCTAGGAAGCTACGGTCATGAGGATAACCCGACATCTTTGACTGAATACCCACATGAGTGAGCAGGGGGGTTTTATAGGACGTGAAGAGAAGAAATGGCGGGAAGAGACTTGGCGGGAAGATAAAGGCGGGAAGAAAAATGGCAGGAGCACTAGTTTTGGAATAATTTTAATTTGCGTGTCATATTCCAAATTACGATTAAAAATAATATAAAAAACACGGGAGACCAAATATTTCATTACCACACGGTACAACTTCAAATGAAGTACATCTTAATACTTAAAATAAAAACTAGAACTGGAATTAAGATACATCAACATTCTGAAATTAACAAGTAGAACTGAAATTAAGATACAACCAGTTGCGACAATTAAAATAAATTGCCCGTACATCTACTGAGTCCAACGTGGATATTTTCATTTCCTATCACCGGCTTCTTCTGCTGCTTGTGCCTGCCGAGCCCTTTCTTTCAGTCTCTGTCTTTCAGCCTCACGGGCCTCCTTGCGCTGTCGTTCTTCCTCCTCCATGCGGAGTCTAGCTTCATCATTTTTCCTCCCCATTTCTCGAAAGAAACGTGCTTTCTCCTTTTTATATTCTTTCATCTCTCTATCTTGCTGTGCTTTCAACTGTGCTTCAGCCTTCTATTGCCGCTCCTCCCTATCCAGACTAGCCCATGCACGTCGTAACCTGTCATTTACTTCACGCACCGCCCATTACGGCTGCTTCTTGTCAATCCAACGATAATACGGGCATAGGGGCGAAGGAGACTGAAACACAAAAAATAAACATTCATTAACACCAACAGGAACACGACAACAATTTACTGTTCATCGTGATTAAAACATACCGGAGGCTTCTCATACGGCGATTCTGCTACTGGAGGATCATGTTCATGATTCCGACACATGAAAAACTTCATTTCGAACATATCGGAGAAGTCGGTCACCTCCTTCACCTTGCATGGACTACCGTACCAACACCGCACAAGTTCCACCACCGGAGGAAGGCTCGCATCCTTCATCTTCTTCAGTCTAATAGATTGGTCCGAACAAGGCAAACTCATGGTCACTAATTTTTTTTAGTAACAACTAGAGCAGTGGAAAAGCTTGCTTGGAGTATGGTTCCAGTGCAGATTTTATAGACTCACTCTACCGAACAACTAAGCGGGAAATCATGAAGGGTTCGTTGCATAGAAAACAAAAAATTTCCTATGAAACAAGCGGAAGAAACCCAACGGATCTATATCTATTAGACGAAGGTAGCGAGTGGAGATCCAATCTCTTACCCTTGAAGATCGAACAAACGTGTTTTGTCGGTGCAGGGGTTGGCTAGTCGATCCCCGCAACTAGACTCATCTAGTCGCGAGGAGATGTATTATCCACGCGATCCAATCCGATGGAGCACCGCACGAGCAGCGCCTCCGCGGTATCCACACGTACAGCTCGATGTAAACGTCGACTCCTTGATCCCGCAAGCGAGGTAGACGTGGCCTTGATGATCTCAGCGACACGACGATAGTGCCGGTGATGATGGTGGAGTGCTCCGTCCGACAGGGCTTCACAAAGCCATGCAAGAGGGAGAGGGAGAGGAGGAGGCGCAGCAGCCCTAGGGCATAGGGGTGGTGCGGCTTGGGAGGTGGAGTGCGGAAGCCCTAGGGATCTAGGGGTGGCGCGGCATATGGAGGTGGAGGGGTGCGGCAAGGGTTGGACAATGGTGTGCCGCACCCCCTCCTTCCCCTCCTCTTTATAGGTGGCGACTAGGGTTGGAGGGGCCGGCCGACTTGGCCCCCAAGTCGAGTCCCAAAGGGATTCGGGCTTGGGCCCCTTCCATCTAGCTAGGGAGGGCCGGCCACCTAGTCCAATTAGGACTCGGCCCCCTCCCTTCCTAGCCTTGGCCGGATTGGCCATATGGGCCTAGGGCTGGTGCGGCAAGCCCATGCTAGCTGTTGCATCACCCTTTTGGTCCATGTGGTTTCCACACGACAGGTGGGTCCCACTTCTAGACCCTTCTAGAACCTTCCGATACTATACCGAATATTTCCGGAACTTTTCCGATACCTCCGAAAACTACTTTCCTTATATGAATCTTATTCTCCGGACTCTTCCGGAACTCCTCGTGACGTCTAGGATCCCATCCGAGACTCTGAATCAACATTCGTTCATACCATCAATTATCTCATCGCAAGCCCTAGCTACATCGGAGCATTAAGTGTGTGACCCTACGGGTTCGAGAACATGCAGACATGATCAGATCAATAATCAATAGCGGGACCGGGATGCCCATATTGACTCCTACATATTCAACGAAGTTCCTTATGAATTGACCCACGATGCCGGAGATTCTTAATCTCGTATACGATTCCCTTTGTCTCACCGATATTTAATTTGCCCGAGACTTGATCGTCGATATCTCCATATCTTGTTCAATCTCGTTACCTGGAAAATTCTCTTTACTCGTCCATAATATATGATCTTCGTGATTAACACTTAATCACATGGTTGCAACCTTTTCTGATGCTATATTACCGAGAGGGCCGAGAGATATCTTTTCTGTCACAAGGAAGGACAAATCCCAATCTTGATTCATGTCACCCAACAAATACCATCGGAGATACCTGAAAGCCACCTTTATAATCACCCAGTTACGAAGTGACGTTTGATGTCCACAAAGCATTCCTCCGGTAAACGGGAGTGACATAATCTCATGGTCTAAGGAAACTATACTTGGCATACTAAAAGCGTTGGCAATGAAAACTGTGTGACACGATCAATTACAACTCTTTATTATCGGGTCTTGTCCACCACATCATTACTCCTAATGATATGACTCTGTTATCAAGTGACTATAACAAGTCCATGGTTAGGAAACTCCAACCATCTCTTGACTAACGAACCAGTCTGGCAGAGGCTTACTTGGGACAACTGGTTGTTTATATTCCACACATGTATTATGTTTCTGGTTAATACAATTATAGCATGGATAATAAACTATTATCATAAACATGAATATGCTAATAAACCATTTTATTATTGCCTCTAGGGCATATTCCCAACAGTCTCCCACTTGCACTAGAGTCAATAATCTAGTTTACATTTTCCCGATCCAACACCCATGGAGTTTCAGTGCTGATCATGTTTGCTCGTGGAAGAGGTTCTGTCCATGTTCTGTACTATACAGTTCTTTATGTTCTTTGCAAAACGTCAATGTCACCTACTTTTACATCACTTTATCATCACATGATAAACCTCCTATCATCGCATGATAAACCTCATCATCATATGATGAATATAATATGTTTGGTTATAGAGTGAGATTTTTGTTTCCCTTTTATGCCTACATCACATATGATCAGTCAAAAGAACTTTCACATAGTATGTGCACCCAGAACTCACTCAATCTTGAAACAAAATTTCTCAAACCAAATATTATATTTTTTAATCCTTGAATTAATCATATACTCCTATATGTTGTAGACTCACAAATCGACAGTGCTATACTTTTCATTTCGATATTTCCGATCATGCTTTCGTTGCGCTTCTGCCTTTATGAGATTTCCAATCTAGTTTGGTGTCATGACTTCAACCAAGTCTACCAATCTCTAGATTCAATTATCTCATCTCTATGTTGAAATGACTCCTCATTTCTAACACGTTCTTCTAACCAAGAACTTGGGTCGCATTTCGTCACATACAAAAAATTATGGTTCTTATATGTTTAGACCTATGAACAATTCATAGTGAATACTAACATATCCTCCAACCATTATTTTGTATCGAAAATAAACTTTATGTTTCACCTATCTTCAACAAGTAATGAACACTTCTCCACTTGTTCCATTTTGAACTCCTTCAAAATTTTAGGCTAAAACATCCTGACTCATTTATCGACAAAATACGCATCTATCTCCATAGATATTTGACATTCAAATTAACTTCACAAGTTACGCGTTTGGTTCCTGAAATATTTACAACATTTATGAAATCTCCATTTCATATAAACAAGATGTTGTATACTCCCACTCAAATATACACCATACACATATTAAATTGTGAAACCACTTTGGCTCCCACTCAGAAATATGGTATCCTTATATTTGACAATGATTAACTAGCTCCCACTCAAACATATGTCACCACATATTTTGACCATGGAAAATAGTTTCTGCTCTAACTTAATATATGTCACCACATATGTTAATTAGATCCCACTCAGTTTCTTATGCACTTTCTCGATATTTTGGACACCTCCAAAGTTCTTAATTAACTTTTAAAATTCGAGAACTCATATACGAAACACTTGTACTTTGCTAGCTTTAAGTTTTATTTATTCTCTACAAAACCCCTTTTGAGGAATAAATATGTGAAACATCACTTTCACAAAATCAAGTAACAATTACTTTGGGATTTAAACTTAACATAGGATGACTCTTAGTCACTTTCATATTTAAGGCTTCTATTTCTTCTTTGTAGTTTCGTAGGTATGTCTTGTTTCTCAAACATTACAAGTAAATCATGATTATTATTTTGCAACCTGACAAAATACAATATTCTTGAATCCTACTTCTTTCAGAAAAATTCAACTCGAAATTCAATGATCACTATCATCAATTTCTCTTTTAAGTGTCAAGTCTAAACCAACATTGAACTTTTCAAAATGTGCCACTTGATACATTAAAAGCAAGGTCAACCACCTTGATTAAGTCTCTCAATTTATTCCATCAATCCTTTTTATCAATGAAACCTTTTCACGGTAAACCACTAAAACACTTAGCACAACCAACAAATTGGTTTGCCCATTTTAGTCTCATATTGTGGAATCACATTCATAGTCATACTTATGAATATACTACAACATTATTCGCAATAGTCTCTAATTATCTCATAATTAATGAAACCACCTTTTCTCATGACTCATATGAAAATTTATGCGAATCATACATAGACCCTTATTTCTAAACAGAGTGTTTATCAAATAAATCTAAATGCTATTATTAAACCCCCGAAATAAAACCCTTCTTTGAGACCACACAATATCAAATAGTGTGTGATTACAATATCTTTGGACATATCAAACACCTTCAAAATATTCTAAACATTGTAATTTGTGATAACACTTCTCACAAGTCCACATACTAACATATAACTCAAATATTTTGTCTCTTTTGATCAAATAAAAAAAGACTCAATTTTCTTGTTAACTTAATATCCTAAACTCCAGAATTTTATTTGATCTCATCAAATATCATAACTCGAACAAATACATATATTTACTCATATCATTTATGATGGAACGCACAAAATAATAAAATTTAACATTCGCTGAAAATACAACCAATACTTGTGTGTATTTCCGGCAACTCCGGTCACTCTTCCAAAGGGTGGCATTTTAGTCATACTCCTTCAATAAGGCGCATTGATAAAACATCAAAATGTTTATTCAATCTTTAGCACGACTAAAAAAATTGTCATTATTAAGTTTTGGATATCTTTAGTATGTCACATATTTTATAAATGTTTAACTAATCATCGTTTAAATTAAAATAAGGACAATAATCTCATAATCGAAACGTGGTCATCAAAAAGAATTATTCATGAAAATAGAACAACCACTTGTCTTTAACATGAATAACCATCTCACAAACCGAGACACACTAATTTAAAGATCACACTCAATTCGATTACAAAAACACATTCAAATCCTCTAATCAAAAACGATAAATGTAGAAGTAGATCGTTGCCAGCATCAACTCCTTGATTGCCATCATTCCGCAACGTCTTCCCATATCCTTTATGCAAATCTCAAGCAGCAGGTTCTGTTTTCATAAAACAGAATGAGTATCAAATACTTATCGAAACCGCCACAATTGCAATTTGGACTTAAACACTTATAACTTGCATATCACTATATACTTTCTGCATTGTCAACTTCTCTTGATATGGGTTCCACTTTGACATGACGCAGCCGAGACACGAATTCATAGAAAGTGATCAAATCCCTTCCCATGACATAGTCTCCGACATAATTCTTGAAGCTGGGGAAAAAGCAAGCGCATCACCCCATCTATCGCGAAATCGTCATTCCTCTCGTGGTTCCAAACATCCGCCAGAGTATAATACATCTTATCATTTTCCTCAGGTGTAGTTCCAAGCAAGTGTTTTCTTCCATCTTGAGTGAAAGAAACTCAATCATACATTCGAACCTTGCAATTCTAACTTGTGCTGAAAACCTATTTTCAGCTCATCAACAATCTCCATTGTAGTCAAGTTCTTGAATTGTCTACTTAGGTCAGAATTCATGAAGGTGCACATCATCCACTCGACTTTAAAGCAGGTGGTCTTTTGTTCAAAAACCACTCCATGTACTCTTCATAGCTTGCAGAAATATTTGGGTTTATCTCCTATTGGGTTTTGTAGCAAGTTAAGCAAGTCATTGGCGTGTAGGACTTCACACAAAAGCAAGTACCAATCGATAAAGTTTGACCCATCGAGACGTAGTTCTTTAGCAACGAACAGACTACCGTAGTTGACCATGATCTAAAAGGATTTTTGCAAAGACATCTTTAGGACTTTTGTTTATGATAATTTTAGTTCATCTTAATCAAAATTACTTCATAAACTCCCACTAAACTCAACATCTCTGTAGTTGTTTAGTGACACACGATCCAAATCCACTACACCACAACCAATCATCACGTGAGATGATGTAGCTTCAAAGGTGAACATCACCATGTTGATCATATCGTCCATATGACTCGTGTTTAACCTTTCGGTTCTTGTGTTCCGAGGCCATGTCTGTACATGCTAGGCTCGTCAAGTAAACCGTAGTATTTCCGCGTGTGTAAATCTGCCTTACACCCGTTGTATGCGAACGTAGAGTCTATCACACCCGATCATCACGTGGTGCTTCAAAACGACGAACTTTTGCAACGGTGCATACTAGGGGAGAACACTTTATTATCTTGATATTAACATGAGAGATCACCTTATCATGCTACCGTCGCGATCAAATCTCACTACTAGGGAAAAGCTTACCCGTGGCGCACCAGTTTTGGTTACCCGTGGCGCAGGGCCCTGCGCCACGGACTACCACGCCACGGGTAACACTTCAGGCGTGGCGCAGGTGCCCCGGTGCGCCATGGGTAACAAATTAGCCGTGGCGCACCTCTGCACCCTGCGCCACGGCTAACTTGCGCCACGGCTAAGCCAGTGTGTGCGCCACGGGTATGCCTATAGGAAATTTAAAAAAAAGCGTCGCCGCCCGGGCCGTGCGCTCGCGCGAGCTCGCCGGAGAGCTCTCGAGGCCGGCAGGGGCGAGGCAACGACGGAACCACGGCGGAGGAGGAGCGGAGCCTGGGACGGGAGGAGGCCGACGGGGAGGATGAGGGGCGGGCAGAGCTGGCGTTAGTGCGGGGGTGGGGGTCTTCGTCTCGGACCACGTCGGCGGCGTCGCGCCGGGGCTGTGCAGGGCGGGGGCTTCACGTCGGAACTGGGCCGTGGGAGGCTTCGCCTCGGGGCCGTCGCTGTCCTCGACTCGGGGAGCTCCGTGCCGGAGCTGGGCAGGCAGGGAGGCTGCAGATGTCGCGGGGGGGCTTCGTCTCCAGAGCTCCGCGCCCGAGCCATCGCTGTCCAACGCCTCGGGAGCTTCGTGCTACGCCGGGCTGTCGCCGTCCTTCACCTCTGGGAGCTCCGCGCTGGAGCAGGGCAGCGAGGTTGGGGGCTCCTTTTCCAGGCCGTCGTCGGTGCTCACCGGTGAGAGTTGGATGGAGGAGAAGGGGGAGAGGCTTGGAGAAGTGGGGGCTAAGTTTGAGGAGATGCCCCCTCTCGACCAATCAGAGACAAGAAAGGACAAGCACACGGATTGTGTGCTAGTTTAAGTCGCTGTGAACCGTCGGATCACTGGGAGCCGTCGGATCGTGGTGTTGCCCCCCCATATTACCCGTGGCGCATCTCATAGTGGTGCGCCACGAGTATTACAACTACCCGTGGCGCACCATCTCTTCCATGCGCCACGGGTAAGTTTTATTTATTTTTTCTGGCCAGAAAACTTAAACTTCAAAAAAATAGGTGTTCCCTTTCGAATTTGGGGATTCTGTACGCAAAAAATGGCTCAAAAGGCCGTAGGCAATTTGGATTGGATGTGGGTTTGTCTCTAGTTTTTTTAAGGTATTACACGTCGAAATCTGAGTTCGTATGCAAAAGTTATCGCCGTTTTACTCTTCCATAATGTTTTTTTGCAAAATACGTCGAAATTCATATTTCATATTTTTCCTAACAACTAGGTTACGTAACATAACCACATCTCAAAGGATTTTATTTTTTGAATTTTTTAACATTTTCTTTTAGCCTTTTTAAAACTGAAAAGGCGATCACGGGGGGGGGGGGGGGGGGGGTGTGCATGGGAGCACAAAGCAGTAAACATACCCGTGGCGCACCACTATTTCGGTGCGCCACGGGTAAGTGGTTACCCATGGCGCACCACTATTTTGGTGCGCCACGGCTATGTGGGGTCAAAATTTGGCCCCGAGACCATTATTTTGGTGGCGCATTGGAATAAGGTGCGCCATGGCTATACTCTTACCCGTGGCGCACCGAAATAGTGGTGCGCCACGGCTAAGGAGGGTGCCCCTCCGTCAGCCCAACCTGCACTTTGCCGTGGCGCACCACAATTTTGGTGCGCCACGGGTAATGTCCTACGCGTGGCGCATCAGTGTCTGGTGCGCCACGGCTATATACTCGTGGCACACCAAAATAGTGGTGCGCCACGGCTAAGTAATCTACCTATAAGCCTTTTCCTAGTAGTGTCTAAGCATAACAATAAGGTGCATAAAAGGATTAACATCACATGCAATTTAAAATTGTGATATGATATGGCCTTTTCTTCTTGTGCTTTTGATCTCCATCTCCAAAGCACCGTCATGATCTCCATCATCACCGACATTGTGGCGCCTCCTCCATGGTTGCCATCACCAACTAGTGCAACTACAACTATTGCTACTCTTAGCGATAAAGTAAAGCAATTACATGGTGATTCAATAACACGCAGGTCACATAAAATAATAGACAACCATATGGCTCCTGCCGGTTGTCGTACTCATCGACATGCAAGTCGTGAAAGATTATAAACATGATCATTGCATACATTATCACAAATCACACATTGGCCATACCACATCACATGACCCCCTGCAAAAACAAGTTAGACGTGCTCTACTTTGTTTATGCAATTTTTACGTGGCTTGGGTCAACGAGATAGAACCGTTCTAATCTACGCAAAAACCACAACGGTGATATAGAAGTTGCTTATTTACTCATCCTTTTAAAAGGCCTCCCATTGCAAATCGCATCTCACCATAGCTAGAGAAACAGACACCCGCCAGCCACTTATGCAATACAAGTTGCATGTCAATCGTGGAACCGGTCGCTCGTGCGTGGACGAGTAAAGTTGGTCCGGGCCGCTTCAATCTAACCATCCAACAAGATACGAAGTACAAGCTAGAAGGTAGCAACAAAAATATCAACGCCCACAACACTTGTGTTCTAATCGCACCAACATCTACGAATAGATCTAGGCTCTGATACCACTGAAGGGTTCGCTGCATAGAAAACAAAAAATTTCCTACGAAACAAGCGGAAGAAACCCAACGGATCTAGATCTATTAGACAAAGGTAGCGAAGTGGAGATCCAATCTCTTACCCTTGAAGATCGAACAAACGCGTTTTGTCGGTGCAGGGGTTGGCTAGTCGATCCCCGCAACTAGACTCATCTAGTCGCGAGGAGATGTATTATCTACGCGATCCAATCCGATGGAGCACCGCACGAGCAGTGCCTCCGCGGTATCCACACGTACGGCTCGATGTAGACGTCGACTCCTTGATCCCGCAAGCGAGGTAGACGTGGCCTTGATGATCTCAGCGACACGACGGTAGTGTCGGTGATGATGGTGGAGTGCTCCGTCCGACAGGGCTTCGCCAAGTCATGCAAGAGGGAGAGGGAGAGGAGGAGGCGCAGCAGCCCTAGGGCATAGGGGTGGTGTGGCTTGGGAGGTGGAGTGCGGCAGCTCTAGGGATCTAGGGGTGGCGCGGCATATGGAGGTGGAGGGGTGCGGCTAGGGTTGGACAAGGGTGTGCCGCACCCCTCCTTCCCCTCCTCTTTATAGGTGGCGGCTAGGGTTGGAGGGGCCGGCCGACTTGGCCCCCAAGTCGAGTCCCAAAGGGATTCGTGCTTGGGCCCCTTCCATCTAGGGAGGGCCGGCCACCTAGTCCAACTAGGACTCGGCCCCCTCTCTTCCTAGACTTGGACGGATTGGCCATTTGGGCCTAGGGCTGGTGCGGCAAGCCCATGCTAGCTGCTTCATCACCCTTTAGGTCCATGTGGTCCCACACGACAGGTGGGTCCCACTTATATACCCTTCTAGAACCTTCCGATACTATACCGAATATTTCCGGAACTTTTCCGATACCTCCGGAAACTACTTTCCTTATATGAATCTTATTCTCCGGACTCTTCCGGAACTCCTCGTGACGTCTAGGATCCCATCCGAGACTCTGAATCAACATTCGTTCATACCATCAATTATCTCATCGCAAGCCCTAGCTACATCGGAGCGTTAAGTGTGTGACCCTACGGGTTCGAGAACATGCAGACATGATCAGATCAATAATCAATAGCGGGACCGGGATGCCCATATTGACTCCTACATATTCAACGAAGTTCCTTATCGATTGAACCACGATGTCGGAGATTCTTAATCTCGTATACGATTCCCTTTGGCTCACCGATATTTAATTTGCCCGAGACTTGATCGTCGATATCTCCATATCTGGTTCAATCTCGTTACCTGGCAAATTCTCTTTACTCGTCCATAATATAGGATCTCCGTGATTAACACTTAATCACATGGTTGCAACCTTTTCTGATGCTATATTACCGAGAGGGCCCAGAGATATCTTTTCCGTCACAAGGAAGGACAAATCCCAATCTTGATTCATGTCACCCAACAAATACCATCGGAGATACCTGAAAGCCACCTTTATAATCACCCAGTTACGAAGTGACGTTTGATGTCCACAAAGCATTCCTCCGGTAAACGGGAGTGACATAATCTCATGGTCTAAGGAAACTATACTTGGCATACTAAAAGCGTTGGCAATGAAAACTGTGTGACACGATCAATTGCAACTCTTTATTATCAGGTCTTGTCCACCACATCATTACTCCTAATGATATGACTCCGTTATCAAGTGACTATAACAAGTCCATGGTTAGGAAACTCCAACCGTCTCTTGACTAACGAACCAGTCTGGTAGAGGCTTACTAGGGACAACTGGTTGTTTATATTCCACACATATATTATGTTTCCGGTTAATACAATTGTAGCATGGATAATAAACTATTATCATAAACATGAATATGCTAATAAACCATTTTGTTATTGCCTCTAGGGCATATTCCCAACAAATCAGACGAAAATAACGAAAGAATCTCGCTTTCCCGCGCGCATGTGATGACGGGATTGATGAGAGTGTTCTTCTCCCTCAACAACGCCAACAAGTACTCTTGATACCCTGAAAGGAAGATAGTATATTAGGGATAGGTTGAGCCTCCAAGTGCAGAGTATGTAGAAGTGGTAGTTTTTCCCCAAGAAGGTGACTCGAGGGTTTAATATCGAACTCTCGGGGAATCAGTAGTGTGGGTTTTATCTTCTTGTCCTTCTCTAGATTTCCTGCAAACAAAATAGATTGCTTTGTGCCCTCAACCTCACCAAGTGGTTGTCAAGCACAAGGTGTGAGAATGATATTAAGATGATAATGAATGCAAAACAGTAAATAAATATGCAATGGTGGTAAATAAGTATGCAAGGATGATAGTAATGAAGATGGATGGTATTTTTGGGGTTTTTATATGTGAATGCAAGAAGTAAAAGTGTTTTTGTATTTTCTGATTTTAAAATGGCTGAATGTAAAAGATGATTAAAATTGGTTGGAAAGTTGTTTCTTATGATTAAAAATGGACCGGGGTTCATGGTTTCACACATGCACTCTCTCTTTAATATAGTGTGGCAAATGAGTAGACATAGATTTAACATATGAGATTGCAAACAAGGTTATGACATGTTACTAATTATATGGGCATCACGTCCTAACATAGAGACCTTTTGATTATTAGTCTCACTTATACTCCACCAAGATGTGAACTAAATCATGCACCTTAGTAATTAAGATAACCTCAGAGTATAGCTTTAAAATTAATGACATGAAATGAAAATAAACACATGATGGATCTAGTCTTAGGTAGAGGCATGTCACTCCTCCTGCCCTACAACATGGTATTTTGGTTTATCCCTAGTGAGGTAACAAAGTAAGGTAAACACCCAATGGATCATGATATTAAGTTGTCAGCTTATCACTTCACCACCCCCGTTACTCCAACTAATGCACACGTTCCCCCACACACGCTCTCATAAACATGCTTGATCATAACAAGGATACAAGAACGGGGTACATAATATGAATCTACTTTTATAACTGAAATATAACATTGCAATCAACAACAACAACAAAGCCTTTCAGTCCCAAACAAGTTGGGGTAGGCTAGAGTTGAAACCCATAAGATCTCGAAACCAAGTCATGGTTCTGGCACGTGGATAGCTAACTTCCACGCACCCCTGTCCATGGCTAGTTCTTTAGTGATGTTCCAATCCTTCAGGTCTCTCTTAACGGACTCATCCCATGTTAAGTTTGGTCTACCACGACCCCTCTTAACATTCTCAGCCCGCTTTATCCTTCCAATATGCACCGCCGCTTCTAGAGGCCTACGTTGTATATGTCCAAACCATCTTAGACGGTGTTGGACAAGCTTCTCTTCAATCGGTGCTACGCCAACTATTTCACGTATATCATCATTCCGCACCCGATCCTTTCTTGTGTGGCCACACATCCATCTCAACATGCGCATCTCTGCTACACCTAGTTTTTGGATATGTCGCCTCTTGGTTGGCCAACATTCTGCGCCATACAAGATCGCAGGACGGATCGCCGTCCTATAGAACCTGCCTTTTAGCTTTTGTGGCACTCTTCTGTCACAGAGGACGCCAAAAGCTTGGCACCCCTTCATCCAACCAGCCTTGATCCAATGGCTCACATCTTCATCAATATCACCATCCTTCTGCAACATAGACCCTAAATATCGAAAGGTGTCTTTCTCAGGTACCACCTGCCCATCAAGACTAACCTCTTCCTCCTCCTCCTCCTGCCTAGTAGTACTAAAACTGCACCTCATGTAACATTGCAATCTCAACATATATTAACTCATAGAAAGATCCACCACAATGGTAATACAACGGTGACCGTAATCATGTTCAGCAGCTCATACGGTGCTAATTAGTGAAGCTCGAGAGAGAGAGAGAGATACATATGCTACTGCCACAAACCCATAGTCCAGAGGTGGACTACTCCCTCTTCATCATGGAGACGGTGGAGATGTCGATGGAGAAGAAGGAGACCTCTCCGGCAGGGCTCCGCCGGAGTTTTCCCCCTCCAATCTGCAGCTTCCTGGTCTCTGTTTCTTGTTTCTCTCGTGTGGTGGCTCTCCCTTCGGAGAACATCGGGGGCTCTTTATATAGGCGTTTTTAGGTCACGAGGAAGCTTCTGGGCGAAGGATCGACGCAAACGGGGCCACGAGGGCCAAATGGGATGAGCTCACGCGGCCTGGTACTGTAGCCATGTGGGACCCCCCTTTTGGTCCTCCGGCCTCCGTTCGTTGACTTCTTTCGCTCCTAAATATTCTCCTTACAAAATAATGACCCCCCTAAATTTATAGCTCATTATGACGTCGTTAAGGTTCTGAAACAAATAAAGAAAGAAAAAGGGGTTTTCTGCCTGCGCAGGATTAATTCCATAAAAAGGAGAAATCATTATTAATTACCAAAATTCATTAAATAACAGTAATATACCCCTTATATTATGCAAATATGATTGGAATATGACTATTATAGTGCAAAGTTCATGTATGCATTTTAGATGCATCAGCATGCCAATCAATGCAATCATTATACAAAATTGGTGCGAACTTTCAGCGCGGGAATCAGCACTGCAGCTGACGGACAGCAGCCTCGGAATCACCACCGTCACCTGCCTGTGTGTGCGCAGAAAGCACACCGACGTGCCACCTCTGCCAATGGTGGCAGGTGCCACATCATCGTGTCGTCTCCGTGGGTGGCGGCAGGTCCCACCTTTCTCCGTTTTCCGTTCGGCCGGCACAGCAGATCCCGTCCCGGTACGTGACGCCTCCGGCAGTGGCGGCATGCTCCACGTGTCGCCTAGGGAACGTGCCACCACGGCAGTTTTGACAATGCGTTCGTAGGGTGGTCTTTTTTGACAATTCACTCGCCATAGTGGTCTGTTCTGTCAAAAAATTCGTTTGGAGCTGGCAGCACTGCGGAAAAGAGATGGTAGCAACTCCTCCTGCAGGTGGCAGCACTTCCGGCGACGGCAGTGACGCCGCTTAAAGTTGGACTTACAAAAGCCAAGCCCGACCGAAAATACGGAAAATCACCTACTCCCTCCGGTCCGTTAAATGTGTCGGAGGAAATAAACTCTCAACGCACAAATTCATATCCAATTTTTACGGATTAGAGGGATTATTTTGTATTAAAATTTAATAAATAAATCATTTTTTGAGTATAATAATACTTTTTTATGTAACATGTTAAACCAGAGGCTTTCGGGTCGGGCTTCAAATGCAAAAGTGAAGCCCGACCCGACGTCAGGCAAGTCGTTCTTGTCGAGCGGGGCTGCCCATTCCTAGGCACCTTCAAGCCACAAGATTTCAGGATTCACATACCCGACGATGTCTATCTACACATTTTTTCTCCTCTCACACCTTTTAATACACATTCCACTAGTACCACAACTATGCATTCCACTAGTGCCAACACTACCTCCACCTGCAAAAAAATGTGCCGTTGATGCTTCCAGTGCAATTCAAAGAATAGACAAGGTGATTAATGAGTTCAGCATTCACCTCTCGTTGTGATATTTTTATTTCGCGCTAGTTGCTCAATCCGTTGCTGACTTTGATCAAGAATACCATGATGGATGGTGTTCAGAGGTGAAGGGATATCTACAAAAGATGTTAGAGGGGGCTACTGGGGAGTCCGAAAAAGGAGTCGTCACCCAAGGAGGCACGTCGATATAGCCACTTGAAGGAGGGAGATGGCGGCAAGACAAACACAACTCCAATACAACCTGACAGTTCAGTACTAAACATATTCCTCCTCGTCATCATAGAGGACGATGATGTCTTCTCGCGCTCCCTTGGCGGAGCTTGAGGCCTCGGCATCGTCGGCGAGCGGGTTGCCGGAGAGTGAGGCCTCGACAACGTCGGCGAGCGGGTTGCCAGAGTGAGCGACTTCCCACTGGGCCAAATGCTTTCTCGTGGCGCCCATCCAATGTCATGTATGCTTCTTGGCGTCAGAAAAGCTGCGAACGCACGCTGTCCTTCCGAAGAGACTCGAAAGAGTGCTCGACCACGCGATGCACCACTAGTTCCTCACGTCGCGATGACACGATGCCCACCTCCACCAACATATGCTCCTCCTCCACCATGAGGTCAATGAAGCAACCCCCAGCTTCGCGCGCTGGGGACAGCTCCTCCTGCGACTCCGTCAGCATCAGGTGGATTGAGAAACCCCCAGCTATATATGTTGGGGACAACACCTCCTCCGACTCCGACGGCGCAAGGTCCACGAAGTTACCCCATGACTGATCGTCCGATCTCGGATAATGGCTTTCGTGTTGTGTGGCATTGTACGGATGATAAAAACAAATCACGGCTTTGGGCAGTCGAAACAATTTTATAGTCAAGGCAGAGGAGGCAAAAACATGGGACACCATGGTATTTCATACTTAGTGTGTTCTCTGAAAGACACGGGAATACGATATCTTATACAAACTATTACATTACAAAAAACCGTGTGTGATACTTCTCATGAGTGCAGACGGTTAGGTCGGCCAAATCGTGTGCAATATATAGCACACGGTTCGTTAAATGAAAACCGTTTGTGAAGTAATTGTCTTGGGACGCCCTCCAAAGCATCACACCGCGACTCTCTTTTCTTGTAATAAGTGATAGGGGATAACACACACGAAACAGCTCCATCCGTGTGCGATTGGGTGGGTGGGTGGGTGGGTGTGTGGGGGGGGGGGGGGTGAATTGCCCAATCTGTACTAGTGGGAGCTAAACTTTGCCGTAGTGACATCCACGGTTGTTCTTGTACATGAGACCTAGACATAATGGAGGGGTTGAATATAGGCTTTGTTGGAAAGAAATTTGTCAGAGATGCTCTTAGCTAGTTGACTGACTTGCTCGTCCTATCCCACCAATTTGGGCAACAACTCGCGTGGATGGAATATTCAAAGGACCAGAACATAAATGTCACCATTTTTTTTAGCATGTTTAAAAGGATAGGCATAGGGCATATTCATCACAATACAAGGTAATAAAAAATATTTACCACAATGGGGTTCGTTTTCTATTTTTTATTTTTAAAACATCTTCTCACCATTTATCTCAGAATGTATCTTTTAGAAAAACTTACCAAATTGTACCCGACATATGTACATATGTACAGCCGCTCGCCCTATGCACTCCACATACTATGCTAAACAGGCCTTTAATAACAAGAGCTCAAATGATATACTCTCTATACAGGGCAACTCCGTATTTAGTGCCTAATTTTGACTAACAAATTGACAAATAAATGAGTTATATATCAACAAAATTTTATCACCAGAAACTTCTTTCAAAGGTGAATCCAATGATAATCTTCTTGTGGCATATAACTCACATTTTATCTGTACATTTAAATATTAAAGTTAGACCTAAATATGAAGTGATCTCGTATATACTAGGACAGAGGGAATATTAACTAATTAATTCCTGGTTATAAAAGAATATTTAATTCCAGCTAAACCCTATTATAATTCTAAACAATCAAGGAGCTTGTCTGTGAAACAAAGTAGAAGACAATTCTTGATCGGAGGAGTAACCAATGGCATCATAGGGCAATCAGGCTCACGACACACAACAAATTAGCATGTCACATGCACTAAATTGAAGCAATCAGCAATACTCTGAGCATGTACCACACCAGATCAGTTATGGCATCGCCATAGTACGAATAAAGGACACGATATACAGTAGTACTTGTATTTGTACATAAAGTAAAACTAGCATATATTGTGATGTTACTACAGATACGGTTTTATATCGGAATGTGTTGCGTCACGAGAATCTCGTCCTCGTAGCACGACATTCAGCAGGTCCACCATCTAAAACATCAAAGTCAGCCACTAGAGATCTTTTTGACTTAAGTTCTGGTCCAAAGGAACACCTTGCCGCTGGAGTTTGAACAGGCAAGATAGCCAACTTTATATGGGTGTGCGGAAAACTGGCATGGAACGGATGGCATGTATTGACTCCTAAGATATGAGCTGTTCTCAATCAAGAGGCCACTGTCATTGACATCAACTGAGATAATATCTATTCCCTTGCTCACGTTTCCAACATATAGGTCGGTGTCATTCCAGCCCCAGATTACCCTGCAACCAATGAATCTTGTTCGATTAATTACATTAACAAATATTCATTCAAGATCACAGAAATAGGTGAGACGAGCTGTCATACTTGAATGTAGCAAGCCAATTGTTTGTCTGGTTACTATACTCCACAGTACGTGACTTTTCAATGTCATCCACGCTAAATACTCGGACAGTACCACCAGCACCAGGGCTGGAGCTGGATATAATAATAACGTCATTTGAAAGGAAATAATCCAGAAAAACAGATTTATCATCCAGATGTCAGTAACGGTGCGAAATATTTTAATCCTGAAGCGAGGTACTACTAATGCTAAGAGATGAAAATACCAGCGCGATGTTGCCAGAATATTGGATTAAAAGTCACTGCATAATAGAAATTATTTAAAATGCTATCAAGTTATGTTGATCCGCCAATAAAAAATCTAGCAATATATTGGCACAACATGCGAAAAGTATAACAGTAACTTATATTTATTGAGTCTAGCCATGACATAATGGTGGTTCAAGAAACATGTTTCTTAACTCAAAGAGGAGAACCTTCTATCAAACAGCAAGCTGAAGAAGGGTAGGAAAATGGTTAGAAATAGAGTACCTTGTTACTGCTAACATGTGGCCACTAGGTGAAAAATAAGCTGACTTAGCAGATTCGTGAAGTTCAAAAACATTCAGGCTATCTGTGTCCTTCCTTTTCATATTTCTCACATCCCATATACAGGCTGTTTGATCCGATGAACTGGTAGCAAGCATGTGTATGTTCTCCGGATGAAAATCTATTGAGTTGATTCCCTCATCATGGACATCCCATGTGGTTAACACCTTACCCACGCGCTCATCAAAAAGTGTCAGGTCACCATTTCCATCACCAATATATAGGCATCTGACACTATTTTGTGCTTGACAAAGCGAATAAACAGAACTCTCCCACAGATGGACCATATTAAAGTTCTCCTTCTCAAAGTCCATAAGACAAATTTCACCCTGATAGCTAGAGCTGTAAATCTGGAGCCAAGTATACGAAATACACTACAGGATTAGAATTACAATTTATAAAGGATCTTCAACAAAATATAAAACATCTAAATAACTATTAGCGATAAATCCAACCTAATTTAGCTACCATGACACGTGATTGGCAGATACGCCTATTGGATGACTCTGAGGAGGAGTCCCAAAAGTAACTAGCATTTTTTAAGATGACAGAAGCTTCTATTGAAACTTATGCCGCATAAAGGAGATAGATACAGCTGAAGGAATTCAAACCCCACCTCTACATCTAGATACAGAAAGCCACATAGAAAAACCGGTAACCATAAGGAATACATATTTCTCAAGGCTAGTCTAGAAACTGGCAACAATGAAGATTGACTAACACAGAGGATGATTGGCTCTTTAAGGCTGACAAAACCGATATAGGAACAGGAATTGGTCCTGTCTTCTTCCATCTTCACCCCACCGCCCTATGTTGTCCTGTCACCACTCACAGCCAACCATTATGTCTGCCTATCCCCACACCTTCTTTAGACATCGCCAAACCTTAGGCAATTAATTCGTAGTATCCACTAGCTAAACAGGGTAAGTACAAGTGAATCTAATGTATATCCCTTAGTTTTGTAGCCACAACAACGAGTTCCCTGGATCAATTAATATAACAGACGCCATCATATATACATGACAAATTTATAATAATGGCTGTACAGTTCTAAGCATCATTATCCCGATGGATGACTGACGATAACCGAAATGATTAAAGGTTGCTCGCTTTATCATAAACAGCTCCAATTGAACAAGAGCACGTGTAGGGAGGGACTCAGTTGGGAAATTGTGTGTGCTTAGTGAACAACTTATGTATAATGTATATCAAATCCTTATGCCTTGAGCTAAAATATGAATCGGGAGACACACAATTATATACATCAAACTCTATATGGAAACGTTAGATCACAAATCAAATAAGAGCGGAAGAAGAAAAGGTCACCTTGTGTGGTGCCGCCTCGTGCGCCACGATTGCCGACACAGGGCTGTTGTGTGGCAAATACCGGAACACCACCCCATCTGGACCGTAGCCATCGTGAACCTCTGAGACACCGTCGACGTCCCAGAACCCAATGGTCCCCACACTGTCTCCCGCCGCCACCACGGTCCGGTCGACGAGCGGAAGAACCCGCAGCGAAAGTATATTTCTGGGCACAACATCCCTCACGTGGGCGCGTTTCAGCACGAAATCGAAATCGACATCCTCCGCACGGATCTTGGCCTCCTCCGGTGGGGGAGGTGAGGCGGCCCCGAGGATGGAGGAAGCAAGAGAGGGTGAGAGGCGGGTGCTGCTCGGGTCCGGAGTGAGGTAGACGGGAGAGATGCCGCCGGAGCGGAGGGAGGACAGGCGGGAGGAGCGGACGGGGCTGGTCAGCTTCTTACCGGGCGGTCGCAGTCGTTTAGGTTTAGCGGACCGGATGGCGGCGGAGAGCTCGTCGGCCTTGCGGCGGAGGGACCCAAGCATTACCTCGTTGCGGCTGATGTTCTCCTGGCGAAGGCGCTCGTAGTCGGTGAGACCAGCTTCCGCCATTCTTTGGGGAATCTTCTGGTGGCGGCTGAGAGGGGAGTGGGGAAAAGGAAGCGTGACTGTCTGGAGCTGTTCAGGATTTCTGGGAATGGCGGGAAGCATCGCAGAGGCGGGAAAGAGCGCGGGAGTAAAGCTGGCCAAATGGGTCCTGCTTCGCGGGCCAGCTCGTGGGCACGTTTCTCTTACGCCTAGGCAACCCTCGGGCCGGCCGTGATTTCGGGCCAGGCTTGTTAAAGCTGGACCTGCCAAAGCCAAGCCCGGCCCAAGATACGCAAAAAAACACCTATTTTGTATTAAATTCAATAAATAAATCATTTTTGGAGTTTAATAATACATTTTTTGTAAAATGTTAAAAATCAGAGGCTTTCGGTTGGGATCCCGACCCAAACGTCGGGCATGTCGTGCTTCGAGCCACAAGATTTCAGGATTCACATACCCGACGACTTGTGCAGGACATCTTTTGGTCGGTGGATGCAGCCATTATTCTCGCGACTCCTATCCGAGATGACATGGAAGATTTCTGTGCCTGGTACCCTGATACAAGAGGAGTTTTTACTGTAAAATCAGCCTACAAAATCCACAACTTCCAATTGCGTGCTGCTAGCGGAAACCCCAGGGAGGGATGTCAGCCGGATCCGATCTGGGAAAAGATTTGGGCGTTGCCCTGCCCAATGAAAATCAAACAGTTTGTCTGGCGCCTCACCCACGACAGCTTGCCATTGCGGATCAATATTAAACGGAGGGGAGTGAAGCTTGATCCGATTTGCCCGGTGTGCCAGAGACTTGATGAAGTAGGGGCTCATACTTTTCTGAAGTGCAAAGTTATGAAAAACTGCTGGCGGATGCTATATCTGGAGGACACTCGGCAAAAGCTGACTGAATGTGCCAATGCTAGAGAGATGGTCTGGACCATGCTGAACCTGAGTATTGAAAAGAAATTGAAGGCCCTGATCTTGTGTTGGCAGTGGTGGGATGCTAGGAACAAGATTAATGCTGGAGACAAGGCCAGAACAGCTGAGGCAGTTTGCAAGCTTGTGCACAGGTGGGTGTCGGAGTCCAAGGAGTTCTTCCTTAAGGGCACCTCCACAACCGAAAAACAGGCTCTAAAATGGAAGAAACCAAGAGGTGACACCATAAAGATTAATACTGACGGCGCTTACTTCCCCGGTACAACTTACGGCGGCTGGGGTTTTATTGCTCGTGATGCTGATGGTGATGTTCGGGGTTCTGGGTTTGGACACCTGAAGAATATTAGAGATGCGCTCAGGGCTGAAGCTGAAGCTTGTTTGAGGGCTTTGCATGCAGCTGCTAGTTGGGGCATTTCCAACCTGCACATTGAGACAGATTCAACCACCATTGCGGAAGCTCTCCACTCCTCAAAATTCGACCGCACGAATGCGGGAGTGATCTTCAAAGATGCCAGGGCCTTTATGAGACTGAACTTTGTGACCTGTGTCTGCAGCTTTAGTCCAAGAACTTGCAACGGAGTTGCTCATAAACTTGCTGCTATGGGAGCCTCAAGCGAACCAGACTCGTTCTATCTGTTGGCTGAGGCTGCTCCTGCCGATGTTAACATGTTATTGACCAGCGACCGGGCTGGGTCAAGTGTGTAAGGGAATCGTGTTGTTCCTTTTCAAAAAAAAAAAACGGTGCAAAAAGGTTGTGTCGTTGACGCTTCCAACGCAATTCTGAGAATAGATAATGGGTAGCACGTATAATGTATTGTTGGCTCAGCATTCGCCTCTCGTTGTGATTTTTTTATCCGCGCAATGGCTTTCGCGCTACTTGCTCAATCTGTTGCTTGTTTGGTTCGAGGTTGAGCTCACATGCCGCCCTACGTCAGACCTCAAGTGTGTGTATAATCCTAGATTCATTCTAATTTCTAGAAAAACAACAATTAAAGGTGTGAATAAGCTATGCAAAACTAGTAGTCAGGAAATAAAATAAGACTTTGATACATACATTTTTCTGTTTTTTTTTTTGTGTCTGATATCTGGAGTGGTCTCGGTAAGTAAGACTACATTAGTGTGGTTGCTCATTATGTCAACAAAAATTGGCAACTAGAAAAAAATCATAGTATTCCAATTAATTGACCGTATGTGTAGTTAAAGTTGTGGAAGATTTTGATCTGACCTACAAGATTTTTGTGATAAGTCTAGATGCACTGAACATCCACCCTCATTTTTTGAACTCTTATGCTACATCGTTTTTAGGTTGTGTGTGACGTATCATTAATCTTATTGTTAAATGTACTTTAAAGAAATTAGCTCCATACACTCTAAAATTTTGCGAACTGGATATTCTTTTCTGAATGTTTCTAATCCACAAATTTCAAACTACAAGAGGTGCTGTATTGGTGCATGAGTACGTCCTCGTAAGTTTGGTTTAGTTAGGCATGTAAGTTGGAACTCTACATTTATGATGTATAAGAATATTATTCCACATAAAGATAGTGAAAGAACGAGATGTCGCCTAAAGGGGGGTGAATATGCGATTTAAAACTTTTACGTTTAAGGCTTGATAAATGCGGAATAAAACTAACATTAAATTTATTAAGCACAAAATCTAATATACTAGGTTCACATATATGCACCAACAACTTATGCTAGGCAAGTTAACAACAAGGATAGCAAGATATATATTACTTCAAACGCGATGGCTATCACAAAGTAAATGCATAAGTAAAGGGGTTTGGTTATAAAGATAACCGACACAGGTGGAGACGGAGATTTGTTTCCCGTAGTTCCTTCCCAATAGAAGTATGTCTACGTTGGAGGGGTGTGGAGCCTTTTTGGCACTCATACAAGCATGTCCGTGCTCACCCTATTCTCCGTGAGTTCCTCCCGTGGGGAATACCCGATGGGGGATTTGCTCATCCACTATGAGGTCTTCTTGAGGGCATTGACCAAATCCGTACAATGAGGTTTTCTTGAGGGCGTTGACCAAACCCGTACAATGTGCCCGAATCTTCACAACTTGAAGATCTTCGCGACACCTACCAACCGTCTAGGGTATACAATGCACCCAAGAGGCACAAGCTCTTGGGAGCCCTGTGGACCCAAGAGTAACAAGCTTCTCGAACTTCAATCCCACGTATCACCGTGGGGAACTCAAACCTATGCACCAAATGTAAAAGGCAAGACCACACAAGGTGGTCAAGTACTTCTCTCCCAAATCCAACCAAAGCAACAAATGCTAGGGAGGGATTAGAGAGGAAGAACAAAGGAGAAACACAAAGCAACTCCAAGATCTAGATCCAAAGGGTTCCCCTCAATAAGAGGAGATATGGCTTGGTGGAAATATAGATTTAGATCTCCTCTCTCTTTTCCCTCTAAATGGAGGCATAAGACATGAAGCACAAGAGAGAGAGAGAGACTACTAACTAGCTACTGCCATGGACCCGTAGTCCAAGGTGAGACTACTCACAACTCATCCCGGAGGAAGGCATGGCGATGAAGAGCCCTCCGGGATCGATCTCCCCTCCGGCAGAGTGCTGGGATTAGCTTCATATTGGACCCCCGAACTAGGGTTTTCGGTGACGGCGCGTCGGGGTCGAGTTTCTGGAAAATAATGGCCGCCCTCTCTGTTTTAGGTCAAAAGGGATTTTATAGGCGTTGGAGGGGCCGAGGCGGTGCCTAGGGGGCAGGGGCGGGTCCCACCCGCGCCCTTAGGTGGGCCTGCGGCAGGGGGTCGCCCTGGCCCCTGGGTGGCCCCCCAGGCTGCCCTTCGACCTGGCTTATTTTGCATAAAAATTCCCTGTAAATTTTGAGGGCAATCCGACGATATTTCCTGTTGTGACTTTTCTAAAATACAAAAACAGCAAAAACAGGGAACTGGCACTTGGCATCTTGTCAATAGGTTAGTCCGACAAAATGCATAAAAATGATATAATTGATAGTAAAAACACGTGACAATATCACAAAACTAGCATGGATCACTCAAAAATTATAGATATGTTTGAGACGTATCAGCGACGAATAGGTATGTCATTCTTTATAACTTTTCTTGGAAGGATATTAATAAGATGTGTGGCTGTAAGAAAGGCCTCATCCCAAAACTTAAGGGGCATGGAGGCATGAGCAAGAAGAGCTAATTAATCTAACCACAACAATGTGACAATGAATGTTTTCTTCCAGAAGCACTGTTTTTTGGTGGGCATGAGGACAAGAGACATGATGAGCAATGCCTTGAGTTTAAAAGAACGAATTTAGTCGAACATACTCTCCTCCCCAATCAGATTGAACAGTAAGGATTTTTTGGTCAAATTTTTCTCTCAACAAGTTTTTGAAATTTAGCAAAGGCTTTAAAAACATCAGACTTCTTTCTGAGAAAATATATGCATGTAAAATTGCTATAATCATCAATGAAGCTTATATAGTAATTATGACGTCCAACAGACATGCTGGCAGGACCCCAACATCAGAAAAAATTAAATGAAGAGGGAACATGGATACACAATGAGAGACATGATAGGAAGTTGATGACTCTTAGCTAACTGACAATGATCACAAATAGAATCTACACTCGAATCTCTAGTAAAAGGGAGCTTATTTTTGCAAATGACTTGCTGGATAACTTGAAGAGATGGATGACCAAGAGGACTTGCCACTTTGCTTGAAAAGGCTTGCAAAGGAGGAAGGCATGCTTCTGGTGAGGGGAGGCGACCATGGATGATATGAGAGGATATAGGATGCCTACGCATCGTCCCCTATAAAGAATCTTTCTCGAGGCCTAATCCTTAATAAAAAAGAAATAAGGATGAAATTTGAGAAAAAACATGATTATCGAGAGTAAAACGATGAACGGATAAGAGATTTTCGTGGCATTTGGGACATGCAAAGAATTGCGAAGTGAAAATTCCCGAACATGGTTGTGAAATACTGAATTACCAACATGACAAATATCCATAACTTGTCCACTAGCCGCGTTCACCTTGTCTCGACCATTATATGTGTCATGCACCGATAAATTGTTGACATCTCCTGTAAAGTGGTGTATAGCCCCTGTATCTGAATTCCAATTTGTATCTACTCCATAAGCATGTGCCTCTTTGGACACATCATCATCATCTGCCTTAAACCGATGTCAGCAATCTTTAGCAAGATGTCCTTCTGATGACCCACAAGTATACACTAGTAGGAAAAGGGCTATAACCGCCGGGGCCTCACTGGCGAACCTGGAAATAACATTCGCCAGCGGTAAGGTAAGTACCGCTGGCGAACCGTCCTTTGTGCTAAAAAGGATTGTGCCACTTGCTGCAATAATTATTGCTCTCTCTTATTTACTCGCACTTTATTTATTTGTTACTATAAAACCCATAAAAATCCTTCTGTTAGTGTTTGCAGTGAAACCTTGCATGAATCTACAAGCCAACACCTTCTGCTCCTCGTTGGGTTCGACACTCTTATTTATTGAAAGTACTGCGATAGATCCCCTATCACTAGTAGGAAAATGGTCATCACTGGCGAACTGCTGGTTCGCCAGCGATCATATCGCCAGTGGTAAATTCTTACCACTGGCGAACGTCATGTTCGCCAGCGGTAAGTAAGTTACCACTGGCGAACCGGCTATTGGTTCGCCAGTGACTGCCACTTACCACTGGCGAACAGTGCTCCAGTTCACCAGTAATATTTATTTCTGCTTTAAAAATAAACGTAGAAATGTATTACAGCAATATATACAGGTAAATACATGTATGCACATATACAGTAATATTGACAGAAACAGTATAATTGACAGAATTTCAACAGATACAAATAGACTAGTGACCAAATTATTGGTTCATCGCATATATGCATGCATTACAAGTCGAAATACAAGTGAGACCCAATATTTTGCATACATATGCATGAATATCACACACATCTCCAGAAGTCGATAGTTTAGGTCGCAAGTTTTCAAAAGCAACTAGTAACCTAAACTACGATCACAGACAAGAGAACTGCAATGGCGATCAGAGACTCTGAAATTAACTTCGACCGGTTCCTGAGCCGCGGGGTGCTGAGCCGTCGGCGCTGCGCATCCAAAGAGAAGGAACCCTCACAGGGTCATAGCTCATGTGAGAAGGAACCCTCTGAAGAAACGACCACCTACTGTCATACTTCCTATCCAATAGATACATGTTGCGATGGACGTGCTCATCCTCCTCCCTGATACGGCGACGTACCACCTCCTCGGGGGCCGGCTCCCTCTGCACCGAGCGTGGCCCACGCGACTGCCACCACAGAAGATCCGGGTCGACGACGTCACCCGGATTCCTCACCAAGCTGCGCGTCCCGGAAGGTAGCACCTCCGAGTGCCAACCCGGTGGAGCCCAGTCCCGCACATCGCCCCTCTGGACCAACATGGACATCGTCGCCGAGAACACCTAAGTCAAAAACGCCTAAGTCAAAATTTTGTTACAAAAGTAATATCAAAATTTACGAAATGCGAGAAGTTAACAATGGAAAGCCTCATATATCATTGCCGTGCAAAACAAGGAAAAAAGAGTGTCCACAAGACCATGTATTAATACAAACATTCCAATTGTATATACTACAAGGCATTGTAGACACTCTCCTTGCCTTTACCGTCGCATAGTTTAAATCATCGACTTTGTCAATTCATAGAGAAGAAACAAAATGATTCGAGTTTATGCCTCATACATATTTAAATTGGACACACATTTCAGAGACGGGGCAAGTGAACCAAGTAGGATGCACAAAATGTTTATTTGTGCATATCACAAGGTTCACTAGCTCCTCCCTGAATCATACAGTGTCACAACATTTTAATCATCGGCTTAGAAGAAAAAGACAAAAAAAATGACTTAGATTTTGCGCCTCATACTTAGGTCAGACACACAAGTAGACCTGCAGGATCTCGTGAGCCAAGTATGATGCACAAGACTTGGTACTTGTGCATATCACAAGGCTCACAAGACCTGCAGGCCTACCACCTAGTGCCACAACATTTTAATCATCGGCTTTCGAAGAAACAGACAAAACAAAATAAAAATGACTTAGATTTTGCGCCTCATACTTAGGTCGGACACACAAGTAGACCTGCAGGATCTGGTGAGCCAAGTATGATGCACAAGACTTGGTAGTTGTGCAGATCACAAGGCTCACAAGACCTGCAGGCCTACAACCTAGTGCCACAACATTTTAATCATCGGCTTTCGAATAAACAGACAAAACAAAATAAAAATGACTTAGATTTTGCGCCTCATACTTAGGTCGGACACACAATTATTAGTAGCCCTGAAGGATCGGCGGAGCCAAGTAGGATGCACATGACTTGTACTTGTGCATATCACAAGGCTCCGCAGACCTTCAGGGTTGCCACATAGTGCCACAACATTTTTAATCATCGGCTTTCGAAGAAACAGACAAAACAAAATAAAAATGACTTAGATTTTGCGCCTCATACTTAGGTCGGACACACAAGTAGACCTGCAGGATCTTGTGAGCCAAGTATGATACACAAGACCTGGTACTTGTGCATATCACAAGGCTCACAAGACCTGCAGGCCTACCACCTAGTGGCACAACATTTTAATCATCGGCTATCGAAGAAAAAGAGAAAAAAAAATAAAAACATCAACATATAGAAAAAGACAAAAACTAAACAAAAATCACTTTGATTTGTGCCTCATACTTAGGTCGGACACACAATTATTAGTAGCCCTGAAGGATCGGCAGAGCCAAGTAGGATGCACAGGACTTGTACTTGTGCATATCACAAGGCTCTGCAGACCTTCAGGGTTACCACATAGTGCCACAACATTTTTAATCATCGGCACACACACAACAAGCAACCCTAAATAGCTCATCGATCATAATAAAGCAATGTAATACATATAAGGGTCTGGGACATAGGAGGGATAAAGATGGGTTTCTGATAGCATGGGTACCGGATAAATTCATTGATGTTCATGTCCTACAATGGTTACCACCAAGAAAATTGCATCACTATGAATCTCATAAATATTCCATTGCACATTATCTACCACATGCTCACAACATCATGAAAAACATCAACATCTAATACAACTTTATATACCACAACATTATCTAGAGAGCATTAATTTTGTCACAATTATCTACTGCATACTCACAACATTATGTAACACAACAACAAAATCTAGTACGGCATCATCAAAATCATCACTACTGGACATGCTATTGCTACCAAATCGTAACACAAGTACATTATCTACCACATGATCATACTAAATCGTGTAGTAATATTTGCTCAAACTACACCATGAGTAGATCACCCAAAAGTAGGATGCTCACCTTGCTTGCTTGATGGCGTGCTCGACGGCGAGGCGGTGGTGGTGCTCGGCACGGGCGTGGCGACGGGGAGAGGAGGACGTACGGCGGCGGCGGCGACGGGGAGAGGAGGGCAGCGATGGGAAGAGGAGGACGGCGGCGGCAGCGGCGACGGGGAGAGGAGGACGGTGACGGGGAGAGGAGGAAGGTGGTGACGGGGAGAGGGCGACGGGGAGAGGAGGACGGCGGCGGCGGCGGCGACGGAGAGAGGAGGATGGCGACGGGGAGAGGAGGACGGCGGCAGCGGCGGCGATGGGGAGAGGGCGATGGCGTGCGGGGGCGTGTGTGATAGAGGAAAAAGGGGCCGGCCGGGTTGATTGGGGATGTGGGATCGATTGAGCTCGACCGCGGCAGGTATATGTACACCTTACCGCGTGGAGGGATGGAGAGGAAGCAAGCTCTCAGAAGATCAATAATGGAGGAGAGAGAGTGCAAAGAGTTGTTAAAAGAGTTAAAGAACCATTGGGGAAGAAGTTCCTTTAAAAAGGAGGCCCGGGAAATCTGGCCGTTGGGCACAGATTCGCGCAGGGCCAGTACTACCGCCCTACACGAATTAGCCCACCAACGGCTCTCTGAGAATCCCGCATGTCCGGTACTTCCGGGAATTAGACCTGTAGTACCGATTGACCCGGTACTACCGGAACAACTTCCGGGCCACTTCCGGTAAAGAACAAAGAAGATCCAGTACCAAAAAAACTTATCTCGGAAGTAGGCCGGAACTAGGCCCGGTACTACCGTCCATGGGCTGGTTGGTACTACCAGCTAGTACAGCGGTACTACCGGACATGAGCAAAGACAGACCAGTACCCAAAAAAAAGTAGTCCGGAAGTAGCCTCGGTACTAGGCTCGGTACTACCGGCCAGTACGTCGGTATTACCGGCTCCAGGAAAACTGCAGATCCTGAAAGTGAATAACTTTTGCAAGGAAATTCCGATCAAGGTGAATCCAATTTTGTTGGAAAGAGGAAGACAAGGGCTACCTTACAAGCGGATGAACCGGCAAAATCTTCCAACACCGAAAATGCAATAGAAGACGCATAGGAAATCTGTTTTCAGTGAACTTGGACTTGTCATGACAAGCACGACAAGCACCAAAACAACACCACGATAAGATCCAAATAAGAAACAATAAAGATGATGCCAAGGATGCAAAGGTTTGAGTTCTCTACGAACGATACGATCAAGATACTCGGTCGAGAGCCCCTCTTGATAGTACGGCTATCTATCATATAACCCGGTCTCTCAACTAACTTTATGAGACCGGTAAAATAGAAAACCTATCAAGATCATACCTTTGCCTTGCGCATAATCCACTTGAGCTAGAAGATGACGATCTTGGCCTTCTCAAGTTGAACCACCTTTTTTGGTTGCGCTCCGATTGGTGAAGACTCACATGATGCTCCCCATACACCAATATGGGAGAAACTTCTTCAACATATCTTCACTTGGCCTTGATCAACTTGCACCTAGCCTTGATCAACATATGGAGTACAACCATTGCTATGGACCAAACCTACAAATATCTCAATACACACATTAGTCCTTAGAGATTGTCATTAATTACCAAAACCACATATGGGGGCAACCATGCTTTTTCAGATAGTTTTATGGCTTTTATTACTGTAATGCAAATGACACTATTAATAATGGAACATCCCTACTCAGTTCTAATGATTGATATTTTTTGGATAAAGGAAATATATTAATATAAAGATGGTACCAAGTACACCCAGCCTCTGCAACAATATAATGTGTAGAGAAAGTCTAGACATCACGAATGCACACAACCAAAAAACAAAGGAAGAAGAAAAATGGAAAACAAAGACCCCGTCGAAACAAATATAGACTCGCAACAACCATAGTTGGTGGCGACACCTAGACTTCGAAAAAGTTCTCCAAAACGACTCTTCCAGGAAGGTAGTGTACAAACACCGTCGTCGTCCGGACTAACCGGCATGGCCAGACCTAGGTTTTCACCTTGAAGAAAGTCTAGTCTCCAGACAATACCTTCAACAAGGAAACGACTGTGGAGCCGCCATTGCCGGGTACAACAATAGCAGACCTATGGTTTTCATCCTAGAGATTGAGACCGTCAAGAACGAAGTCAACCGTGTCACCACTGCTGCAAAACGCCGATTGTCTGACACACAAGAACTCCCAAACTGCTGCGAGTAGTCACTGGACACCTGTTCTTGACAAAGATGAAACTTCCAGATCCTAACCGGTCTTCATCAATCACGACCGCCATGATCTCCCCATCAAAACCTTAGAGATCACTTCAATGTGCCAAGGCGGACCCAAGGTGATGCAGGGTTACCACCGGCCAAAGCAATCTGGATCTTCACAGCGCCATCAACGACGACAGCAGAAGGACCGCACTTACATCGATCCTGCACCTGTAGATCCAAACACGTACAAACTCCACCTGGGAGAATTGCAATGCCTCTGCCCGACTGAAGTGGATCGCGGAGTCGCAAGATTGATGTGAGGACACTGCTGCAGGAGGCACGTCGTGGCCATGCCCGAATCCCTCCTCCTGATTGAAACTAGTGCCGCTCGGTAGAGGTCGCACATGGCGCCAGCGACAAAGCTTGTTAGGGTCAAACCGCCATTATTAGACCAAGCCAGCAACCCCTACTCCATTGGTTGGTTCCTGCGGGACTGGTCGTCCCAATCCCCCATAGGCCAGGCCGGAAGGGGACGACCCGCGTCGCCCGATACCTCGAGCACGCTAGATGCGAGGCCGCCACCGCGTCGTCCGCACCGACGGAACCACCCGCCATGGCCCGCCCAGACCATCATGGGCCCAGATCGAGCCCGCACGGCCGAGCCGCCGCCGCCGCCTGCATGCAGGCGCCCCGCTCACCACGCCGTGAACGCCGTTGTAGCCCTGCATCACCGCCGCCTAGCTGCCATGTCGCTGGAGAAGCCAGAACGGGCGCCGCTGGCGCCGGGCCCTCCGGCGACAACGTGGGGAGGGGGAGGAGAGGCGTGGTGACCTTGCGCTGCCGGCGTGGGCGCTCCGATACGGCCCGCCGTGGCCGCACAGGAGCGGGAGCGGTTTCGGAGACTAATGATTGACATGTTGCTGAAGTATTGCTAAGTTTATTGAAAAAATTAGTCAGACTTTTTGCTTCCGCTAAAGTCCGTCTATTATTTTCGGGTGCTAGCGATGTTTCGAGTTTCGACATGGAAATGATCAGGTGATGTCGCACGAGCTAGTCTGCTTCGTAGTTAAGACTTGCTTTCATCCACCTAGAAAAGAAGACTCGCTGTGTTTTATCGTGCAAGATCAAGGTGGACTAGTAGATGGCTCTTAGTCGACTATTGACTAAGAGACTAACTATTTGCAAACAGACTGTTTTAGTCCCTCTCTCTTCTTTTCCTTTTTGGAAAACACAAACAAAAGCATATGTGTTATCTACAACCAAATATTAATTGTAGAATACTGTCCAACAATCAAGAAATAATTAATAAATCTAATAAAACAATCAGCTTGTTGTACAACGAAGTAGAAGACAAATCTTGATCGGAGGAGCAGTTGATGACATGCCAATGGCTTCACGGGCCAATCGGGTTCACGACGTAGAACGAATTAGCAGGTTCACTCGCGCTAAATTGTAAACTATCAGCCGTACACTCTGACCATGTACCACACCAGATAAGTTATAGCATTGCCATAGTAGATCAGAAATAGTTGTATTTGTATGTAACATATACTAACATATATTATGACGATACTGCGACTACGGTTATATATCGGCGCCACGAGAATATATTCCTCGTAGCACAATATTCAGCAGATCCACCATCTAAAACATCAAAGTGGCACAAGATACTTAATATTATGCATTTCTTGGGCTTGGATGTCAAGAAATATTAGGTGTTACAGCTACCAAAAATAAAAATAATCTTCCAAGCATGACTTGCGCATAACAGAGCAGGGAACAATTCACAAGTCAGTCACTAGAGACCTTTTTGATTTATCTCTGGTCCAAAGGAACACCTTGCACTTGGAGTTTGAAGTGGCAACGGCAGCAAGATAGCCAACTTTATATGGGTGTGCAGAAAACTGGCATGGATAGAATGGCATGTGTTCACTCCGAGGACATGTGCTGTTCAGTTTCAGAGCAGAGAGGCCACTGTCATTGACATCGACTGAGATGATATCTATTCCCTTGCTCATGTTTCCAACATATAGGTCGGTGTCATTCCAGCCCCAGATTACCCTGCAACCAATGAATCTTGTTCGATCAATTACATTAACAAATAGTATTCATTCAAGATCACAGAAATAGATGAGACGAGCTGTCATACTTGAATGTAGAAGGCCAACTGCCTTTCTGGTTATTATACTCCACTGACTTTTCAAAGTCATCCACGCTAAATACTTGGACAGTACCACCAAGGCTGGAGCTGGATACAATAAGAATAACGTCATTTGAAAGGAAATAATCCATAAAAAAAGATTTATCATCCAGATGTAGTAACAGTGCAAAATATTTTAATCCTGAAGCTAGGCACTACTAATGCTATGAGATATAAATACACATACGATGTTGCCAGAACATTGGATTAGAAGTCACGGCATAGCAGAAACATTTTAAAATGCTATGAAGTTATGTTGATCTGCCAATCAAAAGTTACAACCCATGAATAGTCTAACATCAACTTATATTTATTGAGTCTAACCATGACGTAATGGTGGTTCAACAAGCATGTTTCTTAAATCAAAAAGGGAGGAGAACCTTCTAAGCAAGCTGAAAGGGTACGAAATAAATCAAAGAGGGAGGAGAACCTTCTAAGCAAGCTGAAGGGTACGAAAATGGTTAGACATAGAGTACCTTGTTACTGCTAGCATGCGGCCACCAGGTGAGAAATAAGCTGACTGAGCAGAATTGTGAAGGTCAAAAACCTTCAAGCTATCTGGCTCCTTCGTTTTCATATTCCTCACATCCCATATACAGGCTGTTTGATCCGTTGAACTGGTAGCAAGCATATGTGGCTTCTTCGGATGAAAATCTATTGAGTTGATTCTCTCATCATGTGCATCCCATGTAGTTAACACCTTACCCACGCGCTCATCAAAAAGTGTCAGGCCACCATTTCCATCACCAAAATATAGGCATCTGACACTATTTTGTGCTTTACAAAGCGAATAAACAGGGCAGTCCCACAAATGGATCATATTAAAGTTCTCCTCCTCAAGTCCATAAGACAAATTTCACCCTGATGACTAGAGCTGTAAATCTGGAGCCAAGTATATGTAATACACCACAGAATTAGAATTACAATTGATACAGAACATTCAACAAAATATATAACATATAAATAACTATTTGCATACTGGAAATGGGATAAATCCGACCAAAATTAGCTACCTTGACCATGATTAGCAGATGCACCTACTGGATGACTCTGACGAGGAGTCCCAAATTAGCTAGGAGTATCAGTTTTTTATATGACGGAAGATTTTATCAAAACTTACACCACATCAAGTAAGTAGATACACCTGAAGGAATTCAAATCCCACCCTGAACCGCATAAAAGACTAAAATAAAACAGGTAAACATAAAGGAATAAATATTTCTTAAGGCTAGTCTAGAAAAAATGATATAAGCACGGATATTGGCCGTGTCATCTTCCATCTTCACCCCACTGCCCTATGTTGTCCTGTCACCACTCACAGCCATGCTGGAGCCACAAAACATACCCGAATGTCCGCCTATCCCCACATCTCATGTAGACATGGCCACACCTCAGAAAATTAACTCTTAGTATCCACTAGCCAAACAGAAACAGGGTAAGTACAAGTGTATCTAATGTATAGTCCTTGGTTTTTTAGGCACACAACTAGTTCCTTGGATCAGTTCATTTGACAAATGCCACCATACATGAAAATTTTATAATAACGAATGTGCAGTTCTAAGGCATCATTATCCTGACAACCGAAATGATAAAAGATTACTCGCTTTATTGTAAACAGCTCCGATGTGTGCCTCGACTAACAAGAGCAGGTGCAGGGACTCGTTGGGAGTTAAACTATGAATCGGGAGGCACACAATTACATACATCAAACTCTATATGGAAACGTTCAATCACAAATGAAATAAGAGCGGAAGGAAGAAGGTCACCTTGTGTGGTGCCGCCTGGTGCGCCACGATTGCTGACACATGGCCCTTGTGTGCCCAATAACGGAAAACCCCATCTGCACCTTCGCCATCCTGATCCTCCTCCGAGACACGGTCGACGTCCCAGAACCCAACATTCCCCATTTTGTCTCCCACCGCCACCACGGTCCGGTCGGCGAGCGGAAGGACCCGCATCGACACTATACTCCGGGGCACCACCTTCCTCACGTGTGCGGGCTTCAGCACCATGTCCCTCCCAGCATCGAAATCGTCCGCCGCACGAATCTTGGCCTCCTCCGGTGGGGGAGCCCCGAGGATGGAGGAAGCAAGTGAGGGTGAGAGGCGGGTGCTGCGGAGATCCGGAGGGAGGTTGGCGGGAGAGATGCCGCGGGAGCGGAGGGAAGAGCGGACGGGGGCGGGGTTGGTTGGGGTCTTGCGCTTCTGATACGCTCGTTTAGGTTTAGCGAGCTGGATGGCGGCGGAGAGCTCGTCTGCCTTGCGGCGGAGGGATCCGAGTAATACCTCGTTGCGGCGGATGTTCTCCTGGCGAAGGCGCTCGTAGTCGTTGAGATCATCTTCCGCCATTGTTGGGGGGAGGGGGGGGGGGGGGGGGGGGGGGGGGGGGGATCTTCTGGTAGGAAGCGTGAGGGTTTGGCGAGCGCGGAGAGAGAAGGGGGAATGGCGGGAGGTATCGCAGAGCGCGGGTAAGGGTGGCGGCAAAGGAGAGCGCCGCACAATTTTGGGGAGAGAATTTGATGCGCAGTGGTTTGCCAGAAAAATACCACAGTTTACAGATCCCGTTAGTCAAACTGTGAAATGCTTGTCAGTTGTAATGGTCGTTTAAGATTATGATTATGCGTGTGCCTAAATTTACTTCATATCACAATACTTGTGATTTAAGATTTTAATAATGTCTCCCACACCTTTGCATTCCTAAAATCAATTCATGTCACTATAAACTAGCAGAGTGGCCCGCGTCTTTGCGTGCCTAAATCGCGTTATTGAAATGCTTGTTAGTAATTTCGAAATTAGAAGGGTGGTTCACATGTCTAAATTTTCATCGTCGACTCCGACTAGCCCCGTTAGCTCCTCCCTCCGCTCTCACGACATCTCTCCAACCTAGATCCCTCCCTCCCTCCACCCCTTACCCTTGCTTGCTTCCTCCATCCTCGAGTTCCCTCATCAGAGGAGGTCAAGATTCGTGCGGACAATATCCATTTGATTTTGTGCTGAAACACGCGCACGTGAGGGATGTTGTTCCCAAACATATAATGTCGGTGTGGGTGTCCTTCTAATCATTGATCAGACCATGTGGTGAACATTTGTTGCATACCTTTTCTATGTTTTCGGACACTAACTAGATGAGTGTATAGTCATGTACCTCGTGTCGACTCGGGGGGCGACCTCCTCCAGCAGGCCTCGACCCGCTGTCTCCCCCCCCCCCCCCCCCCTGCCGCCGTCGGCTAAACCCCTCCTCCCCAATGGGCGGGGCAGGCTTGTTTTCCAATTCTTTGTGGACGGGAGTTTCTGCGATGACGGCGTGATGTAGCGGCGGGCAAGATCTGGTGTCAGCGTGGCTCTCCCATGGTGGTTATGCTCCGATGGAGGCATGTGGATGCCTAATGTGGTGCTCCGGCGGGGGTCAGCTCCATCAGGCGTGGATCTCTGGAGTGGCTGGCCAGATATCGGGTCCTTCTTGTGATGGTCGGCACTTTTCTGTTGCGTTGTGACGTTGCATGGAAGATCCATGTTGGCGTGATGCGGCGAGGGAGGACCGCGGTGACCTAGGGGGCTTCTCATGGGCTGTCGGCGACTCTTTCGTCCGGCGCATGGCAGTGAAGCCAGGTATGGATCGAATAAAAGGGTGTTCAACGGTGGCCCTAGTTGTCTTCTTTCGCCAACGCGTCGAGCTACCTATTGTCGGTCATCCTACATCTGGTCGTAGACGAGTTCAGGATGTCTCTATTGTTGGCCTTCGTGAATTAGCGTATGTGCTCCTGAACCTCTTATTTGGATGGGATCCGGTCGTACCCGTCTACAAATTTCAGCCTGTGGGGCTTCAAGCAACATGTCGTGAAGCTCCGCCTTTCGTTGACACCATAGGACATGTCGACGCTCCATGGAGTTGGACAAATGCGGGGAATGTCAAGAGTGGGCTATGATTGAAAGACAAAATTTGGCAAGTGCGGCCAAATTTCAGCCTGTGGGGCTTCAAGCAACATGTCTTGTGTTATTTACATTGCTTATATTATGCACTTTGCTTATTGCAATGATTTTTTGCTTGCAACTTAATACTTCTGGGTGACATGCTGGATAGCGATCCCGGGGTGGATTATTAGTCATAGACGCAGTTGGATAACGGTCTATGTATTTTGACATAATGCCCATATTAGATGAAGCGGTGAACTATATTGTTTTATGATAGCATTGTTATGCGCCCACAATTCTGTCAATTGACATGCTGTAATTTGTTTACCCATCATGTATATCTTTTAGAGAGACACCACTAGTGATTTGTGGACCCCGGTCCTATTTTCCTATATTGTTTACAACCGTTCTAATAGCTTTTCATCATCATTTGCTAGCTGGTCATATTTCACTCTCATCATATTTTACATCTGCACAATTAATCCTTTGTGTTCGGCAAGCCGAAAAGATTGACAACTTCTCTGTTTTGTTGGGGCAAAGTACTTGTTTGTGATTATGTGCAGGTCCGCGTTAATTTACAAGCGCCAGAGTAGATTGACACCTTGCTAAGCCTTCTCCAAGTCCAACTGGATCTGACAACCTTAGTTTTCTAATCAAGGGAAATTGTTGCTTTGCTGCATCATACCTTCCTCTTGGGGTTCCCCAGCGAACGTGTGATCCACGTCATCACGTACAGGAAACGAAACCGGAGGTGATCGATCTCTTCACGGTCATGCAATGTCTAGGGCCAAAGTTTGATGGGTTTACGTTTTTGCTGGCGCAGGGGACCCGTGGAGGAATCCTAATTGCTTGGGATACCTCGGTGATGACCATGTCACGTATCTCACAGGACTCGTTTTCGATGAACATTGAGGTGAGCACGTTGAACAACGTGACATGGTGGATGACAGTAGTCTACGGGCCGCAAAGAGCAGACGAGAAAATTCAGTTCCTGCAGGAACTAACAGAACGAAGGGCTTTGTGCATGGGGCCATGGCTCCTGATTGGTGACTTCAATATGATTCTAAAATCTTCGGAGAAGAGTAACCTCAATCTCGATAGGAGAATGATGACCAGGTTCAGAGATTTTGTCAATAAGCACGAGCTCAAGGACTTATACATGCATGGGAGATTGTTCACATGGAGCAATGGACGGGGATTGACCGTGCTTTGGTCTCGATCGACTGGGACCTGGAGTACCCGGATTCACAGCTGCAAGCGTTGGCTTCCTCCATATCTGACCACACACCACTTCACCTTTCCCTTAGTGCTGGTTTCAGGCCTAAGCAACGCTTCAAATTCGAGTTGTTCTGGACCAAGCTACTTAGGTTCCAGGAAACAGTCAGGAAGGTTTGGGTGTGCGATCCAACGATTACGGACCCATTCAGGAGGCTGGACAATCTTTTTCGAAATTCAGCAGCAGGCCTGCATTCGTGGGGGCAGAGAACGGTGGGGAACGTCAAGCTACAGCTTGCCATCCCAAATACCATCATTCTCAGATTTGATACCGCACAGGTGAAAGAACAAACGATGTCCCGGATGTCGCCTAGAGGGGGGTGAATAGGCGATTAAAACTTTTTCTAATTAGGGGCTTGATAATTGCGGAATAAAACTATGTGTTTAAATTAACAAGCCAACAACCTAATTACTAGGCTCACCTATGTGCATCAACAACTTATGCTAAGCAATTTAAGCGACAAGGTGATAGCTAGATAAGAACTTTAAGCACGATGGCTATCACAATGTAAATTGCATAAATAAAAGCTCGGGTATAGAGATAACCGAGGCACGCGGAGACGAGGATGTATTCCCGAGTTCCTCCTTGTTAAGGGAGTACGTCTCGTTGGAGGGGTGTGAGCTCGCCACAAGAGCCCTACTCAAGATGCCACAAAAGCCTCACCCTATTCTCCCTTGAACCTCACCCAAGGGATTGGTTCACCTTCCACTATCGGAATCCTTCGAGGCAGATTCCGGAGCCCTTTCACAACTTCTCTTGGGCACACACCCACAACTCAATTGGGGGCTCCCAAATTCGAGCCGAAGCTTCACAACCGAAGTCTTGGCGGCACCTCCAAACCGTCTAGGGTACACGATGCACCCAAGAGGCAACAAGCTCTTGGGAACACAATGCACCCAAGAGTAACAAGCTTCTCAACCTTCAACTTCACATATCACCGTGGAGAGAGCAACCCGATGCAACTAATGCAAAAGGCAAGAGCACACGAAGTGGTCAAATTCTTCACTCCCAAATTCCAACCAAAGCAACTAATGCTATGGAGGGAATAAGAGAGGAAGAATAAAGGGGATGAACACAAAGCAACCCCAAATCTAGATCCACTAGGTTCCCCTCACTTAGAGGAGATTTTGATTGGTGGATTGGTAGATCTAGATCTCCTCTCTTGAATCCCTAAATTTGGGCAAGAATCATCGGAGGGATTGAGAGGAATCAAGCTCACAAGTTTGTAACAATGGAGGAGAGAGAGTGAGTGAGCTGAGCAAGGTGAGCAACCAGCACTTGGGGGAAGAAGGGGGCTATTTATAGCCTCCCCAAAAACTAGCCGTTGGAAAATGAGGGGCCGGAAATTCCGGGTTAAATGGACCGGAACTTATGGCCGGGGGCCGGATATTCCGGGGCTTACACCGGAATTTCCGGAGCAAACCTCCGGTGCGAAGTTCCGGACCCCCACCCGAGAGAAAACGCGAAAAATACTTAGCCAAATTTTCCTTGGGCCGGATATTCCGGACCAAAGACCGGAAATTCCGGACCCCCGGAAATTTCCGAGGAAACTTCCGAGGCAAAATTCCGGACCCCCTCCAGAGAGAAAAGCCAAAAAAGACTTAGCCAAAAAAGCTCAGATGAAAATGTGGGCCGGATATTCCGGTGCAACGGCCGGAACTTCCGGGGGCCGTAATTTCCGGCCTCAGGGTCGGAATTTCCGCCCCACAGAAAACAGCAGAAAATGCAATATGAAAATGGGCATATCTTTTGCATCCGGACTCCGTTTTCGATGATCTTGGTCTCGTTGGACTCGCAACGAAAAGCTCTACAAGATCATGCAGAGAAAACTCATTGTCCATCATATGAGGAGGAGGTCACAAGGAGAGAGAGTTTGACCTCTTTAAAAAGGACACGCCGGGAAAACCTCCTTTTTGAAAACCGGAAATGCCGTATCTTTTGCAATTGAAGTCCAAATGACATGAAACCAATTTTGTTAGAAAGAGGACGACAAATGCAACCTTTGTAAATGGCAAACAAGCAATGTAGATTTTGCAAAGAAATGGAAGAGATAAATCTTCCGCACGGATGAACCGGTAAAATTTCCAATACCGAAAACGCAATAGAAGACACATATGGAAACCGTTTTCGGTGAACTTAGCCTTGTCAAGACGAGCACGACAAGCACCAAGATCACACCACGATAAGAGGCAAATAAGAACCAATAGAGATGATTGCATGGATGCAAAGGTTTGTGCTCTCTATGACGATACGATCACGATATACGGTCGAGAGCCCCTCTTGATAGAACGGCTATCTAACCTATAACCCGGTCTCTCAACTAACATCATGAGACCGGTAAAATAGAAACCCTATCAAGATCATACCTTTGCCTTGCGCATTAATCCACTTGAGGTCGATGGAGACGATCTTCATCTCCTCAAGACGAACCATCTTCTTGATTGCGCTTTGCTTGGTGAAGATCCACATGTGGCTCCCCCATACACCAAGATGGGAGAAGCACCTCTTCGGCATATCTTCACTTGGCCTTTGTCTTGATGACGAACAGCTTGGCCTTGATCAACAAATGGAGACAAGCAAGCTAATGGACACCTACAAATATAGCTCAATGCAAATATTAGTCCATAGAGATTGTCATTAATTACCAAAACCATGCATGGGGGCAACCATGCACTTTCAATCTCCCCCATTTTGGTAATTGATGACAATCCCGTTTAAGAGGGTTTATATAAAGAATAAATCAACCTTGCACGACAAAGAAGCAAGGATGCAAAGCGCATTAAAGGCAAATGCAACAAAAGCATAAAACCCAAATTCCCTTAAACCCTCTAAACTTCTCCCCTATTGGCATCGATTGCCGATATGAAAAAAAAATTTAGAGAGCCAATATAATAAGAGTTCCTCCATAAAGGTGTGCATTTTTCAAGATATGAATGAAATCAAATGCACTTATTAATTGACGAATAATTAGAGGAAATCGCACTATATTGAGGATCCATAGATTGCAAAAAAAAAGGTGAAATCATTTTAAACATCTCCACAAAGGAGAAAAACAATCGAAAGGATCGAAAGCAAGAGTTCCAAATAAAAATGGAGAAGCTCCCCAATGATCATGCACACAATGAAGAGTGCACAAATATGGTATCCTCACTCCCCCAATGTCATCTAGAACACGCAACAAGTGCAAGAGTGCATAATGCAAAAGCAAATCATAGCACTTGCACCAAAGATGTGGTTGAGCCATAAAGAAAATACCAATTTTCAAAGATTCAACATAAGATAGGCCCAACCGAGATAAAAGGAAGATCTTTAAGAAGGTATGCTCACAAGCTTAGGGATACCAATTGGAAACTAAAACCAATTGAAAATTCCAATAGCTAGTGAGAGCATTTAGTCAAACAAAAATCAACATGCTCACCAAGGTAGGCATGAGGTCAAAGATCTTCAAGAAATACATGAGTGTACAAAGATACCAATAAACAATAAGACAAGCACTCATGAGACAAATTTGGAGCCACCAAGAATTATAGGTGAAAAACAAGGTGGCTCAAAAAGAAATAGGATACCAACTAAAAGGTGACCTCTCTCATATGTATAGGTTTCTAATTAGACAAACCATGAAGATATACATCCGCAAAGCAACATATACATACGAAATGGTTCGGGAAAAGAGAACAAGGTATCCAAAAGGAAGTCATAAATATACAATCGAGATTGTTTGCTTGGAAGCATAGCACATAGCTCAAATTTATCTCATTGTATATAAATGTACTTCAAATATATCAAATGCATCACACATATCACTAAGGGAACAAGAGATAGTGAAGATGCTTTGAATTAGGCAACAAGTATCACAAGGAAATAATATCAATTGAAGAAAAAGGTTTTTGCAAATTCATCACACATATCACAAAGATATATTAAGTGAAGAAGATAAGCCAAAACCACAACAATTGCACATAAAGGATTTCATGCCAAGAGGGAACCTACACAAGGTTGGATACTAGAAAATTATGCATGGGATAGATACTTGTTACCGAGATGACATTGGTGATGAAGATGATGAGAGTTTGATTATCATCAAAGCTTGACTCCGACAAACACATGGTGAGAACACCTTCCTTATGAATGAGACAAGCATCCAATGCATCTCCATTGTACCTAAAACACAATTAGAGTACAAAATGGTTCCCAAACTCATTGGGTCCCATAGTAGTTAGATCAACTACAATATATAGGAAACACTCCACGTAAATATGTGCATATAGATATGAAATTGAATTTCATGCACATCTTAGCCGATTTAGGATTCGGTGGAGTATCCCCTATATATTGGAACTAAAAGGACTAGCATGCCATATAAAGTAAATGTTAAAGGATATACATACAAAGCCTTTCAAGATCCAAACGAGATACAATTTGGACAAAAACACCAAGTAAACCAAGAAGTGAGCACACAAGAGTGTGACACTAAAGGTTGTCCAAATTATATCAAACTCCAAATCAACACATGATTGAGGAAAAATCAAATCAACAAATGATTGATTCCAAAACACATCAACACATGAAGTGTGATATCAAAGGAATCAAATCAACACAACAAATGATCGATAAGACAACCAATTGAAAATAAGATACCAATTAAAACAAAAAAAAATCAACTAGGAGAAAAGATACCAAGAAGAGGATGATACTTGAATGAAATCAAGTAAAGTGAAATAAGGCAAAAAGGTATCAAGACTCCCACAATAAATATCAATTGGAACAAATATCTATGGTGGAGATATTAAATTCCAATTAATACCAATTGAAGGTACCAAACATAAGATAAAGAATCAAATACCAATTGAAAGGATAAAAAATTGATAGATAGGTTAGTGTTCTAAATAAAAAGTAATGTTCCCCCAATATTCATGCATTATCTTTGATATTTGCATTTGAATACCAAATGCATGCACAAGGGATCATTACTCTCCATATTTTATTTACAATACTAAACACTACCAATTGAAGAATAGGATCCATTCAAAAGGCAAGGAAGACAATAGATAGAGCAAATTAAAGCAAGAGCCAATGTGAAGATGATCTACAAAATCCACCACAATTACTAGAAACACTTGTCATGGACAAGGAGTATACGGAGACATTTCTCGGTGGTATATAGGAATGATGTTCAAGAACAACTTCACAACAAACAAATATATGGCAAGAGATAAGAGTTAAAGCACCATATTTTGAAAAAGGTTTGTTGGTAGTTTCAATTATTCGAACCAACCGGCAACGCCATGGTTAAAATAACATGAAACAAATGGTTCTTCACATAATATATGGAAATGAATATTAGAGAAAAACCACACCAAGCAAACTCACACAAACAAGGACCAAAGGGTAACCACAAAGAAAAATTGGAACTTGTTTGAGCACACATGCCACACAGGAAAGATAACTTAATATATCAAATCTAAGTGGCAAACCTCAAATGTTCACATTTTGTGGGATTGTAATATGCACATAGCTTATTACTCCCCCATAATGTGATAATTCATTTTATTTAAACAAGAGGCAAATAAAACCAACTAGAGAAATTAATAGACATTGTAGAAATTAAATTTCTCATGAATATGACATACCACATAGTAGCTAGATAATATTGAAATATCAATACTAGGTGGTGTCCTTCATGTACACACATTTTTAGGTTTGTGAAGTGCACAAAGCATTTCACTCCCCCAAAATGGGATGGTCCACTAATATCTCAAAAAGCCAAATTAAATCCACACAAGATCTAAAAAGCTCAACACAAAGTTACACTTACATGATACACAACTACCATACACAACCTTGAGTTACAAGACTAGTAGGAAAGAAGCATATCACATACAAGCACATATTAGGAACAAAACTAACACATGCAAGGGAGCAAGCAACTTTCAATGAATATATGAGTTAAAAACAAGTTACCGCAAGGAGGAAGAATTGGATATGGGATAGAGCAATATATTCCAATTGACTTGGCTTGAGAAATAAACCATGAAGATCCCTCAATTATTCAAAAATAGCCAAGACACCAATGTCCTCCAACATCACCTATTGATCAAGTTGAAACTTGTTGGTCCCCAACCAAGTTGGGTCCTAAGAGGTTAGTCACAATAGGCTTGGGAACCCAAATGGTGCTTTTCTTGACACCACTTTGAGCTCCCACATACTTGGCAAACACATTGCCAACTCTATCCTTCCCAAGAGAATAAACATCATCAATTATGATAGGGTTGGATGAGGTACCGTTAGTGCATGACGAAGCAAAAATGACCTTTGCCACGGCAAAGGTAGCAACACCGACTCTTCTTCTTCTTCTTCTTCTTAATAGGCTCCTCAACTTGACGAGCAATAACATGAGTCTTCTTGGGAGGTGGCATTTGTTCAACTCGTGGTTGAGCACGAGATTGAACAAGAGGCCGCTTCCCTAGTTGCTTCTCACTAAGAGGCTTCTTCTTCTTCATTGGGCAATCCCGAACATGGTGCCCTTCTAACTTGCACTTCAAGCAAATGATGTTGGCCGGATTCTTGATTTGAACTTGGCCGTTCTTCTTCTTCTCAACCTTGGACTTGTTCTTGTTGTTGGAGTTGAATCCAAGTCCACTCTTGTCATTGGGGGATTGTTGCACACTCAACATGTTGTCAAGTGCACGCTTCCCTTCATGACGCTTTCCCAAGCCTTTCTTCATAGAAGTGGCTTGGGCCTTGAGTTCTCCTCTTTTCTCTACATGGTTAGTGACAACACAAGTACTAGAGGAGGTAAATGCATCATTGTTAGAGCAACAAGACAAAGCAAGTAATTCATCACATGATGTACCAACATTTTTAGTGGATGAACTACTAGGACTAGCACATGGCAATATAGCATTTTTAGTTAAGTTTGTGCTATTATCCACATGAGGCTCACAAGATGTTACCTTTGTAGTGATGGCCTCATGAGCTAATTTAAGACAAGTATAGGACGCTAGAAGATCATCATAAGAGCTAGATAGCTTTTCATGACTTTCTTCCAACTCCCTATACTTGCTAGTTAGCAACTCTGTCGGCACAGTGGAAACCAGGGTACCACGGGCCGGCCTGCCAGGGCCCACAAGATTCCTCAGAAGTTTTCGCTAAGGACCAGGCTCTCCAAGTCTGGCGAGCCTCGCGAGGGTTTTTCCTTGCGAGGGACCTTTTCTCCTCGCCGAGGGTTTTCTCCCTTGACGAGGGACCTCTCCTCGAGAGGGCGTCACGGACGCCGCCAGCAATTCTGCTAAGGACCAAGCCGGAAGGCTCGGCGAGGCTTTTTGCCTCGCGAGGCTTTCTTCCTCCCGAAGCCAGCTCTGCCTCCGCGGCAGAGCGCACATGGGCTCTGCATTCTCTGCAGAGTGACGACCGTGCCAGCGCGCGGTGACAGCAGCGCTCCAGTTGCTATTCTTATGTATAAAGGAGTCAACAAAGCTGCCTCAAGCAAAGGAGCCCCAATGATTGCCACTTTGGTGATAAGGGAACCGTCTGCAGCTACCCTCCAAGGACGACGTCACCGCGGGACCCGTCCTGCCTCAGCAGCGCCAGCCCACCGCCCCGTTTGGACGGTGGCTTTTCCAGCTTTGGTGACGCCGCCCCTGCCATGGACCGCGTCCATGGACCTTACCTTTATGGTGAACCCCACCTTTTTGGTGCACCGCTCCTCCTCCTTCGTCGCCATATGGTAGCCCTTCCCGCCAAGATGTTTTGGGGAAGAGGCCCGAGACGCCTATAAAAGGAGGAGGAGCCCGTTCGGGCAAAGGGTTCAGACTCTGGTTGGTTCACAAGCCAAAACCCTAGATCTGAGGTTAGCAGTAGCCATTGTTAGCCACCCAGAGCTCGCCAAGCTCGCCCTGTACTGAAAACCTCTCCAAGCAAGTGCAATACAACTCGAAGCAGGACGTAGGGGTTTTACCTCACCTAGAGGGCCCTGAACCTGGGTAATATCGCGCGTTCCTCTCTGCAGTGCTTCCCCTCAGCGATCCAGGCGAGCACCGTCGCCGAGGCACGTTGAGGGTTGTTTGATTCCGTGTTCAGCCCCTTACTCGATCCTTCGTGAGACACACCCAGTTCCTGGGACAGTTCTCCGACAAACTCAAGTTGAGCCCTTAGCTCAACATTCTCCTTCGACATAGATGCTTCACAAGAAATTGAGTTAGTAGCGCAATCATCATTGACATTAGGGATGGAAGAAGAAATCTTAGCAAGCTCTTCATTTAATTTAGCATTTTCATTTTTCGTGACCTTATATTTAGCAATGGCATGGTCACGTTCTTTAATGATTTTAGCAATTATTTCATTATGAGACTCCTCGATAGAATCTAGTTTCTCCTCAAGAGAAGCACGAGTCTCTTGCTCTTCCTCAGCAGCATCTTCTAACGATGCTTTCTCCATAGCATCATCTCTTTTGATCTTACCCTTTTCTTCAAGGCTTGCTTCCAAGGCCTCAATAGTTTCCCCACGCGCAATAAGAGTGCTCGTGATTCAAAGAGGTTAGCTTGGGCACTTTTATTACTAGGAAGGGCTTTAAGAATCATTAGACCTTTATTTTGAAGAAGGGCATTAACTTTTTCCATATCATCTTCTTCATCATTATTATCATGATCATTATTATCATCATTGTCATTACTAGAAGAAGATTTAGCCATGAGACAATGAGGGGTGGATGAAGAAGAATAATTAATTTTTGAACTATTCAAGTTCAAATCTTGTTCCACAATTAATTGGGTTTCCTCTACATTAATATTCATGCAAGAGTTAGAGGGAACACAAGCATTTTTATCATTGGAACAAGATAAAGCAAGCATATCATAGAGAGAATTATCCAAGGAATTTTTAGAAGATATGCGAGGACTATCAACACTAGCATGTAAATCATTTATAGTGCTATGAGTGTTTCGGTCCAACGATGAAGCATTGCAACAAGATAGAGATAAATGATCATCAACAACGAGCTCACTATCCAAGTTGCAAAACCCATCACTACTCACCATCACATTGGATTGTGGCTTACCACATTTTGGTGAAGTAGATGAAGACGAGAACTCGTCACGGCCGGAGGTGGAGGGAGAGCAATCATCCTTAAAAGAGTTGGACAAACCATATTTATCTTGTAGCTTGGTCCAAAGCTCATGCGCATCCCGGAGAGGCATGATTGACTCGAAAACTACAACACTCACAAATTTGCAAAACTCATTAGATGCTAGAGCATCTAGATATAAGTTTTTCTCATCCTCTAAAGTCGTACTTTCGTAGTCCTTTGGAGGAGAAAAACCTATATCTAAGATCCGCTCAATATCGGGGTCCAAGACCCGTAAGTGACTAAGCATATGAACTTTCCAAACATTAAAGTTTGTGCCATTAAATCTAAACAAGGAATTGTGCACTAAATCCCTAAACGACATCTTTACTCTCTAGGCGGTAAAGCCAAACAAGAGAGACGAGGCTCTGATACCAATTGAAAGAACAAACGATGTCCCGGATGTCGCCTAGAGGGGGGGGGGGGGTGAATAGGCGATTAAAACTTTTTCTAATTAGGGGCTTGATAATTGCGGAATAAAACTATGTGTTTAAATTAACAAGCCAACAACCTAATTACTAGGCTCACCTATGTGCACCAACAACTTATGCTAAACAATTTAAGCGACAAGGTGATAGCTAGATAAGAACTTCAAGCACGATGGCTATCACAACGTAAATTGCATAAGTAAAAGCTCGGGTATAGAGATAACCGAGGCACGCGGAGACAAGGATGTATTCCCGAGTTCCTCCTTGTTAAGGGAGTACATCTCGTTGGAGGGGTGTGAGCTAGCCACAAGAGGCCTACTCAAGATGCCACAAAGGCCTCATCCTATTCTCCGATGAACCTCACCCAAGGGATTGGTTCACCTTCCACTATCGGAATCCTTCGAGGCGGATTCCGGAGCCCTTTTACAACTTCTCTTGGGGCACACACCCACAACTCAATTGGGGGCTCCCAAATTCGTGCTGAAGCTTCACAACCGAAGTCTTCGCGGTACCTCCAAACCGTCTAGGGTACACGATGCACCCAAGAGGCAACAAGCTCTTGGGAACACAATGCACCCAAGAGTAACAAGTTTCTCAACCTTCAACTTCATGTATCACCATGGAGAGAGCAACCCGATGCAACTAATGCAAAAGGCAAGAGCACACGAAGTGGTCAAATTCTTCACTCCCAAATTCCAACCAAAGCAACTAATGCTATGGAGGGAATAAGAGAGTAAGAATAAAGGGGATGAACACAAAGCAACCCCAAATCTAGATCCACTAGGTTCCCCTCACTTATAGGAGATTTTGATTGGTGGAATGGTAGATCTAGATCTCCTCTCTTGAATCCCTAAATTTGGGCAAGAATCATCGGAGGGATTGAGAGGAATCAAGCTCACAAGTTTGCAACAATGGAGGAGAGAGAGTGAGTGAGCTGAGCAACGTGAGCAACCAACACTTGGGGAAGAAGGGGGCTATTTATAGCCTCCCCAAAAACTAGCCGTTGGAAAACGAGGGGCCGGAAATTCCGGGTTAAAGGGACCGGAACTTCCGGCCGGGGGCCGGATATTCCGGGGCTTACACCGGAATTTCCGGTGCCCCGGAAATTTCCGGAGCAAACCTCCGGTGCAAAGTTCCGGACCCCCACCCGAGAGAAAACGTGAAAAAGACTTAGCCAAATTTTCCTTGGGCCGGATATTCCGGACCAAAGACCGGAAATTCCGGACCCCCAGAAATTTCCGAGGAAACTTCCGAGGCAAAATTCCGGACCCCCTCCAGAGAGAAAAGCCAAAAAGACTTAGCCAAAAAAGCTCAGATGAAAATATGGGCCGGATATTCCGGTGCAACGGCCGAAACTTCCGGGGGCCGTAATTTCCGGCCTCAGGGCTGGAATTTCCGCCCCACAGAAAACAGCAGAAAATGTAATATGAAAATGGGCATATCTTTTGCATCCGGACTCCGTTTTCGATGATCTTGGGCTCGTTGGACTCGCAACGAAAAGCTCTACAAGATCATACAGAGAAACCTCATTGTCCATCATGTGAGGAGGAGGTAACAAGGAGAGAGAATTTGACCTCTTTAAAAAGGACACGCCGGGAAAACCTCCTTTCTGAAAACCGGAAATGCCGTATCTTTTGCAATTGAAGTCCAAATGACATGAAACCAATTTTGTTGAAAAGAGGACGACAAATGCAACCTTTGTAAATGGCAAACAAGCAATGGAGATTTTGCAAAGAAATGGAAGAGATAAATCTTCCGCACGGATGAACCGGTAAAATCTACAATACCGAAAACGCAATAGAAGACACATATGGAAACCTTTTTCGGTAAACTTAGCCTTGTCAAGACGAGCACGACAAGAACCAAGATCACACCACGATAAGAGGCAAATAAGAACCAATAGAGATGATTGCATGGATGCAAAGGTTTGTGCTCTCTACGACGATACGATCACGATATACGGTCGAGAGCCCCTCTAGATAGAACGGCTATCTAACCTATAACCCGGTCTCTCAACTAACATCATGAGACCGGTAAAATAGAAACCCTATCAAGATCATACCTTTGCCTTGCGCATTAATCCACTTGAGGTCGATGGTGACGATCTTCATCTCCTCAAGACGAACCATCTTCTTGATTGCGCTTTGCTTGGTGAAGATCCACATGTGGCTCCCCCATACACCAAGATGGGAGAAGCACCTCTTCGGCATATCTTCACTTGGCCTTTGTCTTGATGACGAACACCTTGGCCTTGATCAACAAATGGAGACAAGCAAGCTAATGGACACCTACAAATTTAGCTCAATGCAAATATTAGTCCATAGAGATTCTCATTAATTACCAAAACCATGCATGGGGGCAACCATGCACTTTCAACAGGAGCATCGACCGTTGACAGAGGAGGAACAGTGGCTTAGGAACACTTTGAAGCTGACAGTCCTTGGACTCTCGTCGTTGGAAAGGACTATAGCCAGGCAGAGATCTCGAGTCCGGTGGTTAAAGGAGGGGGACGCCAATTCAAAGCTTTTCCATGCGATGGCAAACGGACGCCGATCGAAGAACTTCATACCAGTAGTGCAGTCAGGCGAGCAAATTTTCACAGAACAAGAGGAAAAGCAGGAGGCGTTCTTTTAGGCTTACACTACGTTGTTGGGGGAAATCGACAACAGGGCGCATACGATCGATCTGCAGAACCTGGGGGCTACACCAGAGAAACCTGGAGGAGCTGGAGGCTCTATTTACGGAAGAGGAAATGTGGAATACAGTGAGGGAGTTGCCGGTTGATCACGCCCCTGGACCTGACATGTTTATTGGAGCTTTCTACCAGCAAGCCTGGGAGTCATCCGTGCGGATATCATGGCGGCAATCATGAAATTGGCAGTAGGAGATGGCCGGGGCTTCTGTAGGCTTAACAGATCGCTCATCATGCTAATTCCCAAGCGACCAGATGCGAAGAAGGTTGGAGATTTCCGTCCAATTAGTCTGGTGCACAGCTTTGGAAAGCTCTTCTCGAAAATTCTTGCAAATAGATTGCGGAGCCGCCTGGGGGAACTGGTCAGCGCAAATCAATCTGCTTTTATTTCGGGCAGAAGCTCGCATGACGATTTTGTCCTGGTTAGACAAGTTGCAAGAGTGATTAATGCAAGAAGGGAGAAGGGTGTATTCCTGAAATTGGATATATCACGAGCATTCGACTCTTTGTCGTGGTCTTTCCTTTTTGAGGTTATGCGAGCACTAGGGTTTGGAGAGCCGTGGCTTAAATGGCTCGCGCTGCTTCTTTCGAGGACCAGCATGAAGATCCTTGTGAATGGAGTAGCAGGGAAGAGGATCAGATACGTCAAAGGATTACGCCAGGGTGATCCCACTTCACCGCAGCTATTTGTACTGGTGATGGAGGTCCTATCTCTGATGGTGATCAGGGCGGCAGAGGACGGGCTATTGTCTGACCTGACTGGATGCATGCAATCGCAAAGGGTGTCGGTTTACGCGGACGATGTGGCAGTGTTTGTGAGGCCTGCGGTATAGGATCTTGTGGTGATCAGAGAAATCCTTAAGGTTTTTGGAGGTGCATCGGGTCTACGAGTCAACTACGCCAAAACTTCAGCGATCATCATAAGAGGCGATGCGCACGATGACATGACAGTTAAACATATCCTATAGTGCGAATTAGGGAAATTTCCTTGCAAATACCTAGGCCTGCAACTTTCGACTAGGCAATTGACTAGAGTAGAATGACAACCGGTGCTAGATCAAGTCCTGAATTGGATCCCAGCTTGGCAGAGGGGACTACTGCAGCGGTCAGGGAGGCTCATTCTTATCAAAGCAGTGGTTACGACAAGACCTGTGCATCACATGCTCGTGGCCAACGCACCGGCTTGGATGCTAGAAGAGATAAACACCTGGTTGTGAGCATTTTTCTGGGCAGGAAAAGAACAGGTCCATGGAGGACAATGTCTGGTGGCTTGGCAAAGAATTTGCAGGCCGATCGAGTACGGTGGTTTAGGCGTCAAAGATTTGCAAGCGCAGGGTGTGGCACTGCGGGTCCGCTGGGACTGGCTGCGGCGTACGGATCCTGCGAGGCCATGGCAAGGGCTGCCGATGGTGATGGACAAGGATGCAACAGAGGTTTTCGACAGATTGGTTGAAATTCAGGTAGGAGACGGAGCAATGACACTCTTCTGAAGGGATCATGGATCAGAGGATCAGCGGTACAGGACATTGCCCCCTGGTGGTAGCTTCGTTGAGTGTGGCACGAAGGAACAGCAGAACCATGCAGGAGGCTTTATACGAGCATTCTTGCTCAAGGTTGTGAGAGGACAACTAGATGCCAGCGGTCTGGCGCAGTGTCTTTCGCTGCTGGCCCATATTTGCACGATGATCAGAGACACAACAAGGCCAGATCAATTCAGATGGACGTGTTCAAGCACAAAACAGTACTCGGCGAGATCCACCTATAGAGCACTATGTCAGGGCTACACCACAATGGAAGGAGCAAACATCTGGAGGAGTTGTGCGCCACTTAAATGCAAGATTTTTGCATGGCTGGCCTTACAGTTCAGACTTTGGACATCTGACAGAAGATCCAGACATCGGCTCCAGGACGAGACTGATGCGTGCTACACATGCCTACAAGAGGAGGATACATTCAGCCATATAATGGCAGGTTGTGTGTTTGCGTGTCAAGTCTGGATGGGGGTCTTTCAGAGGCTGGCTATTGGAGTTGATATCCCGCAGGGGGAGGCTTCCTGGCAAGCATGGTGGTTCAGAGCACGCACAAGGTTCAACAAGAGGGACAAGAGAGGGTTCGACACTCTGATGATCTTGGTTGGATGGCGGCTCTGGAAACAAAGAAACGCACCCGCTTTTCAAAACACCAACATGCAACTTTCGGTGGAAAGAGTAGTCGACCATGTGCTGGAGGAATGGAAGCAATGGAGACTTGCGAGTGTTGGAGGGAGCAACTCGTTTGCGAGAGTAGTCCACTAGGTTAGGGTGGTGTGGGTGGGTGGTTGACAGACGTTGGTTGCAACGTTACTGTCACTTCTTATAATCTCGAAAAAAAGACATTCCATTCTACTTGTTGTGAAACCAAACACATCCTTAATCAACAGCCGTGCTTCGGCCTTCTGTCCGAAATTTGTGCGGCGCTCTACTCTCCCGCCGCCCTTTCCCGCCTCTGCGATACTTCCCGCCATTCCCTTTTCAACGCCCCAGGAAGCATGAACAGAACTACTCCCCAAACCAGCTTTCCCTTTCCCCTACCTCAGCCGCCACTGGATAATCCAGAAGATTCCCTCAAGAATGGCGTCGATCCCGGAAGACGGTCTCACCGACTACGAGCGCCTTCGCCAGGAGAACATCCGCCGCAACGAGGTTATTCTTGGATCCCTCCGCCGCAAGGCCGACGAGCTCTCCGCCGCCATCCAGTCCGCTAAACCTAAACGAGGGCGCCCCAGGAACCAGCCCTGTAAGAAGTCCAACACCCCGTCCCCGAGCCCGACCAGCTCCGTCGTACTCCGCTCCCGCGACCCCTCTCCCGCCTACCTCTCCCGCAGCACGCAACTATCATCCTCGCTTGCCTCCTCCATCCTCGGGTCCGCCTCGTCTCTCCCACCGGAGGCCAAGACTCGTGCGGACGATTTCGATGCTGGGAAGGAGCTTGTGCTGAAACCCGCGCACGTGAGGAGGGTGGTGAACTCCAGAGTAGTGTCGCTGCGGGTCCTTCCGCTCGTCGACCGGACCGTGGTGGCGGCGGGAGATAAATTGGGGAATATTGGCTTCTGGGACGTCGACGGTGTCTCGGAGGACCGGAATGTCGACGGTGCAGATGGGGTGCTGTTCCGGTATGTGCCACACAAGACCCCTGTGTCGGCAATCGTGGCGCACCCGGCGGCGCCACACAAGGTGACCTTATTCCTTCAGCTCTTATTTGATTTGTGATCGAACGTTTCCATTACAGAATTTGATGTATGTAATTCTGTGACTACCGATTTATCAATAGTTTAACTAAAGAGTCAAGACACAAGGATTTGGTACATGATAATATATAAGTTGTTCACTAAGCACACACAACCTCCAAACAAGCCCCTACACCTGCTCTTGTTAAATCAGAGCTGTTTTTAGTTCAAATCCGAGCTGTTTACATTTTACCATTTGGGATTTTGGGTTATCGTTAGTCATCTGTCGGAATAATCATGCTTGGCACTGTACAGTCCTTGAGATGGTATTTGTCAAATCAACTGATCTAGGGAACTCCTTGTCGTGGCTAAAAGACCAAGGACTATACATTAGATTCACTTGTACTTACCCTGTTTGGCTAGTGGATACCACGAGTTAATTGCCAGAGGTGTGAGGATAATCGGACATTGGGGTTGGCTGTGAGTGGTGACAGGACAACATGGGGCAGTGGGGTGAAGATAATAGATGACAGGGCTTATTGCTGTGCTTATATTGGTTTTGTTAGCCTTAAGCAGCCAATCGTCCTCTATTTAGTTAATCTTCATTGTTGCCGGTTTCTACACTAGCCTCGAGAAATATTTATTCCTTACGGCTACGGGTTTTTCTTCTATTCTTTTGCGTGGCTCTGTGTTACTAGATTTAGTTAATCTTCAGCTGTATCTATTTCCTTGACGTGGTGTACGTTTTCAATAAAAGCTGTGATAGTTAATTTTGGGACTTCTCCTCATAGAGTCATCCAATAGACACAGCTGCTAATGTAGCTAAATTAGGCAGGATTTATCCCATTTCCAGTGTACAAATAGTTATTTAGATGCTGTATATTTTGTTGAACGTTCTGTATCAATTCTAATTCTAATCCTGTGCTGTATTTCATATACTTGGCTCTAGATTTACAGCTCTAGCTACCGCGGTGAAATTTGTCTTATGGACTTTGAGGAGGAGAACTTTAATATGGTCCATTTGTGGAAATGTCCCGTTTATTCACTTTGTCAAGCACCAGATAGTGTCAGATGCCTATATTTTGGTGATGAAAGCGGTGACCTGACACTTTTTGATGAGCGTGTGGGTAAGGTGTTAACCACATGGGATGTGCATGATGATACAATCGAATCAATAGATTTTCATCCGGAGAACAAACATATGCTTGCTACCAGTTCACCGGATGGATCAGCCTGTATATGGGATGTGAGAAATATGAAAAGGATGCAGCCAGATAGCTTGAAGGTTTTCAAACTTGACTCTGCTCAGTCAGCTTATTTCTCACCTAGTGGCCACATGTTAGCAGTAACAAGGTACTCTATTTCTGACCATTTTCCTACTTCTCCATCTTGCTCTTTGATAGAAGGTTCTCCTCCCTCTTTGAGTTAAAAAACATGTTTCTTGAACCACCATTATGTCATGGCCAGACTCAATAAATATAATTCAATGTGACTTTTCATGGGTTGTGCCAGTATATTGCTATGTTTTTTATTGGTAGATCAACATAACTTAATAACATTTTAAATAGTTGTTGTTATGCCCTGGCTTTTAATCCAATACTCTGGCAAGGTCGCATGGGTACTTTCATCTATCGGCATTATTACTGACATCTGGCTGATAATTCTTATTGTATCCAGCTCCAGCCGTTGTGGTACTGTCCAAGTATTTAGCGTGGATGACTTTGAAAAGTCGCATACTGTGGAGTATAATAACCTGGCAGACAGTTGGATTTTTACATTGAAGTAAAGCAGCTCTTCTCACATATTTCTGTGATCTTGAATTAATATTTGTTAATGTAATTGGTCTAACAAGATTCGTTGGTTGCAGGGTAATCTGGGGCTGGAACGACACCAACCTATATGTTGGAAACAAGACAATGGGAATAGATATTATCTCAGTTGAAGTCAATGATAGTGGCCTGTTGGCTCAGAACAGCTCATATCTTGGAAGTCAACACATGGCATCCATACCACGCCAGTTTTCTGCACACCCATATAAAGTTGGCTATCTTGCCTGTTCAAACTCCTACGGCAAGGTGTTCCTTTGGACAAGAGCTTAAATAAAAAAGATCTCTAGTGTCTTTGATGTTTTAGCTGGTGGACCTGCTGAATGTTGTGCTATGAGGAATAGATTCTCGTGACGCGACACGTTCCGATATAAAACTGTATTCTCAGTAACATCACAATATATGCTAGTATCACTCTATGTACAAAGTCAGGTATTCCTGTGTCTATCTTGTCATTTATTCTTGTACTATGGCATTACCATAACTGATCTGGTGTGGTACATGACTAGAATTGCTCCATGAAGCCAACGATTGCTCCTCCGATCAAGAATTGTCTTCTACTTTGTTGTACAGACAAGCTGCTTGATTTTAATAGATTTATTAATCAATTCTTGATTGTTTGATAGTAATCAATAATTAATATGTGGTTCTACCTTACTTTAGATATATAAAAATATTTTTTTAGTAGGAACTGAATATTCTTTTAGAACCAGGAATTAATTAGTTGATATCCCCTCTTTCTTAGTGTGTGCAAGATCACTTAATATTTTGGTTTAACTTTAATCATTCGATTTACCAATAAAGTGAGTTATAATGCCAGAAGATGATTATCATTGGATTCACCTTTGAAAGAAGTTTCCAGTGATATACTTTTCTGGTATATAATTTGTATATTGTTTGTCAAAGTGTTAGTCCAAATTAGCCACTAAATACACAGTGGCCTGTATAGAGAGTATATCATTTGAACTGTTATTATTAAAAGGCCTGATTAGCATAGTACATGGAGTGAAGAGGGCCAGAGATTGGGATATGTGGATAGTCTAGAGCATAGAAAAACCCAGACCACATTAGAGCATGTCTAACAGAGCCTTCAAACTTGCAACCCTCAAAACCAGTTTGAGGGCCGAGAAATTGTGATTTTGAAGGCTCAAAACAGCCGGCGCAGATCAGAGCCCTCAAACCAACCCTCAAAACAAAATATTCTGTTTTGAGGGTTGGTTTGAGGGCTCTGATCTGCGCCCCGGCCTTCAAACCCTCAAAACTGGACAGCAACATAATCACTTCAAATTTGCAAATAATCATCATCACAAACATGAAACAAACTTGCAAATCATCATCATCACATAGTAAAATCCCATGGAAATCGTAGCAAAATATACAACGTGCAAATGATCATCATCACATAGTCATCGGAGACATCATTTGCCAAACATAAAACATACGAACAACTTCAAGCATCGGTGAAGTTGTCCACACCTCCATCACCTCCACCACTCATCGGAGACTCACCTCGGAGAGTAGACGACGCACCACGCAGTAGCCTCTTCCTCTCGGCGATGTTCTCCTTGTACTCCTTCCACCACTCCAATTGCTCTTCATCCATGTCCTTTTTAGACATCATCATGTGCTCCTTCTCCGTGTAGTTCGCCGTGCGAATTGGCCTTCGAGCACCATCTCCCGCTTCAAGCATTTCCTCTCCGATCTCGATGACATCTTCATCTTCATCTTCCTCCTCCTCTTCCTCCTCCTCCTCCTCCTCCTCCACACCGGCCTCCTCAACCGCCGGCTCCTCAACATGGTAGTCGAAGGAATCAAGTGGAGGATCCCCGATGTTCACCTCCGCGTCGTTGAGCAATGCACTAAATGACACGGTTGGGGCGGACATTTCATCGAGCACGTCGGTGGCGGTGGAGGTGGCCGGTCCGCCCCCTTCTTCCTCCTTGCGAGCTGCTTCTCCTTGCGCGCGGGAGCCGGTTTGGGGGCGGGGGCGGGCGCGGCCGGTTTCGCCGGCTTCCCGGCCGGTTTGGCCTTCTTGGGGGCGGGGACGGGGGCGGGCGGCGCGGAGGGGGTCGCCGGCAGGAGGTGGGTGCCCGCCCGCCTCCGTTTTTGCCCGACGTGGGTCGCGGCGACCATCGCCGCCACCGCGGCATCGGTCGAGGCGCGGGGCGGGGCCGGGGGCGGGGGCGGGGGCGGGGGCGGGCGCGGGCGCGTTGGGGGCGGGGCCGGGACGGGGACGGCGGCGGGCGGCGCGGAGAGGGTCGCCGGGGGCTGGCCGGCCTCCATGGCCGGCGGCGGGCGCCGGCGGCGCGGACGGAAGGGGGCGGGGGCGGGAGCAGTTGGGAAAAATCCCTCGCGCGCGTGGGGTTTGACCGGGTGAGGGCTCGACCTGGAAATTTGCTACGAACCCTCACTGCTGCAGGTTGGGGTCCAAGTTGAGGGTTCCGGGTTTACAGTTTTGAGGGCTCTGATCTGCGCCGTTTTTTGCCTCAACCCTCAAACTGGCAGTTATTTTGAGGGTTTGACCAGTTTGAGGGTTCTGTTAGACATGCTCTTAGCATAGTACATGGAGTGCAGTTTGCGGCTTTGGGCTGCTGTCTTTTTCTTACCCTAGTGGCTCTGTACCCTATGGATTTTAAATTGGGCCTCATACACTCGTCACTGACGGGTCTCGGCGAACGGGCTTCAGCTTGTCGAAATTTTCGTTTTCTGATTGGCCTGAAGTATTCACTCAAAAAAAAAGATTGGCCTGAAGTATATATTTCACCCTCAAATTTATTGGATTTGAGCAATTTCACCCTTAACTCAAATTTGGTATGGTTTAAACCCTAAGCTATACATACCGTCTAAATCACCCCCTATACTGGTTTTGTAGAGTTTGGGCGGTTTTTGGAGTTGACGTGGCAATGACGTGTCATAGATGTGGCTCATTGTCCGTTTAGGGACCGTTAGAAAATGTTATGGTCCGTTATGTTGGTGTGGACCCCACATGTCATTGTGACGGAAAAATCCCAAATTCATCACGTTTCCTGTCTGAACAAAGCGGTGGGCGGCGCGAGCTCCTCTGCTTCTAAACTAATTGGGAAGCACGTTAGTTTAGTATACAAGCAGAGGAGATTTCTAAACTAATTGGGAAGCACGTACCCGTCAACGCCGAAGGAGCCGCGGCGGCGCGGGTACGGATGGCAGCACGGCGAGTCGTCGAAGGAGCTGCGGCGGCGCGGGTGCGGATGGCAGCACGGCGAGTCGACGGAGGAGTCGCGGCTGATGAAGGGGTTCGTGTGCAGAAAACAAAAAATTTACTAGCAACGCGAACGATAAACTAGCCAAGATCTATCTCTAGGTAGACATAACGGAGGGATCCGGTGTTCATACCTCTTAAAGACCGAAAGCGTTACGTTCCTAGAACGTTGTTGATGAAGACGTACGAACGCCGACCTCAAGGTCGTGGAGTCGTACCGGCGACGAGCGCTGCAGTGGGCAGCGCCTCCGAAGTTCTACACACGTACGGTGTAACGACGATCCCCCGACTCCGGTCCAGCGACAGCAGCGGAAGATGAAGAGCTCGACCGAAGCACCAAAATCACGGCGGTGAATTTTAGTGGAGAGACCCCACGGTGGAGCCCACTAGTGGCTCGGCCGACCTCCTCCTCCTTTCAGGTGCGGCCCCCACTTGGGCCTCCCCTTTCGGGTGAGGCCCATTTAGGTGGGCTGCTCTTTTAATATTAAATTAAATATTATTTAATTATTAATTACTTTAATTAATATTAAATATTAAATACATATCATTTAATATATATTGCACCGAAAGTCCTTTCGTTGCCCTCCGATCTCCGTCGGACTCTTCCCCTTTTGTTCCGACACTCCTTCGAAACCTCCGATCTCCATCGGATAAATCTCGGAACGATTCCGGTATTGGTCTCTCTAATTTCTTCGGTGCCAAAGCTATTCCTAAGCGTCGTCTACCCTTAAGTGTGCCACCCCTCGGTTCGGGATCACTCCAGACATGATCGAGACTCCTCTCTGACCAATGACCAACAACGGGATATGGAAACCCATGATGGCTCCTGTGCGTTCCACGAAGTTCTTTGTCGCTTGAAACTTATCGTCGTTCACCAAATCCTTTTGTCACATGATATCAAGTTTATCCGAGATCCCATCTTGTTACTCTACAAACTCATTTACTCGTCTCCATGATATTACATCTCCGTGACCTAGTCACATGCTTGCAAGACTTTGATGTAATATCACCGGGTAGGCCCAGTGATATCTGTCCGTCACGCGGATGGACAAATCCCGCTCTTGATGCATACGCCTCAACGTATTTCTTTAGAAAACCTGATAGACACCTTTATGATCACCCTGTTGCAGTGTGACGGTTGATGCAGTCAAAGCCTCCTTCCAGAACAGTGATTAAATATGATCTCACGGTCTAAGGATTTAGTTACTACTACGTTTATATTAAGTTATCGCAATGCCGATATTCGTGACAGGTCTTATTGCGCTAACTTACTTTGGGTGGATGTCCATTATGTCATTCTCCAATGGCACAACTCCATTGTCAATTGACATAAATGCCCATGATCAGAAAACCTTGATCATCGGTTGACCAATGGACTAGTCAAGTAGAGGCTACTAGGGACCTGGTTGTTTTACATCACACGTGTATTAATGTTTCCGCTTAATACAGTTATAGCATGACATAAAACTTATTAGAAACACTTTGAGATATGATAGTAAAAACTCTTTATTAATTGTCTCTAGGGCATATCTCCAACAGCTGATTCACCGTTGTCTAAGACGACGCGGACGCCAGCATGACGGCGAGTTGACGGCGGCTTGGCGGATCGATGTAGGCGTGGGAGCAGGCGAGCCGTCGGTGACGCAAGCGGTGGTGCTGGCCGCTGAGAGAGCAAGCATGCGGCAGAGATTGCGATTTTCCTGTTCTTTTTCTTTTTTAATTTGGAGGGAAGGTGTCGTTTGCTGAAGCAAAAATCAGAGTCTTGAGGAGGGTTGGCTCGCTCCCTCTGCTCTGCTAAAGCTCGAGTTCGCGAGGGTTGTTCATGATTTGGTTTGGCGGTGTGGCTGGGGGTGAGCAAAAAAAGCATCGCGCAATCATGGCCACACGGGGAATCTCCTCCACTTGGAGCCACGCGATGGCCGCCCATCCCATCAAGCTCCGCACAACGCGCCTCACCAGGCGGCACATCGCCTTGTGCGCGGCGTTGAGCTCCGCTTCGTGAGAGCCAGGAACCGCCTGCCCTTGGAACGACGCCATGAGCCAGGGTAGCAGCGGGTACCCGTTCCCATCCGCGACCAGGTACTGCGCGGGGTCGAGCAACTTCCCCTGCTCCAGTTCGTCGTACAGAGACGACAACCTGAGCACCTCGAGGTCAGTGCGGTCGCGGCGGAAGCCTGCAGCGAGGGAGATGATACAGGAGGAGGCGCCGACCACGAGATGCGTGGCCAAGGACCCGGCCGGGCCGGCGAAGCGCGCGCAGGCGAGCGCGCCGCGTCAGGAGGGGAGCGAGGATCAATAAAGAATCGAAGGGATTGACGACCAAGGGGGTGGGCGATGAAAGAACAACTATGCCCGAGATGTCGCCTAGAGGGGGGGGGGGGGGGTGAATAGGCGATTAACACTTTTTCTAATTAGGGGCTTGATAATTGCGGAATAAAACTATGTGTTTAAAATAACAAGCCAACAACCTAATATGCTAGGGTTACCTATGTGCACCAACAACTTATGCTAAGCAATTCAAGCAACAAGGAGATAGCAAGATAAGAACTTCAAGCACGAAGGCTATCACAATGTAAATTGCAAAAGTAAAGCTCGGGTATAGAAATAACCGAGGCACGCGGAGACAAGGATGTATTTCCGAGTTCCTCCTTTTTAAGGGAGTACGTCTCGTTGGAGGGGTGTGAGCTCGCCACAAGAGGCCTACTCAAGATGCCACAAAGGCCTCACCCTATTCTCCGATGAACCTCACCCAAGGGATTGGTTCACCTTCCACTATCGGAATCCTTCAAGGCGGATTCCGGAGCCCTTTACAACTCTTCTTGGGGCACACACCCACAACTCAATTGGGGGCTCCCAAACTCGTGCCGAAGCTTCACAAGCAAAGTCTTCGCGGCACCTCCAACCGTCTAGGGTACACAATGCACCCAAGAGGCAACAAGCTCTTGGGAACACAATGCACCCAAGAGTAACAAGCTTCTCAACTTCGATCTTCACGTATCACGTAGGGAGAGCAACCCGATGCAACTAATGCAAGAGGCAAGAACACACGAAGTGGTCAAGTCCTTCACTCTCAAATTCCAACCAAGCAACAATTGCTTTGGGGGGAATAAGAGAGGAAGAACAAAGGGGATGAACACAAAGCAACCCTAAGTCTAGATCCACTAGGTTCCCCTCACTTAGAGGAGGATTTGATTGGTGGAATGGTAGATCTAGATCTCCTCTCTTGTTTCCCTAAAGATGGGCAAGAATCATTGGAGGGAAGTGGAGGAATCAAGCTCTCAAAGATGTGCAACAATGGAGGAGAGAGAGAGCAAAAGGTTCACCAAGAAGCTATTAAACCGTTGGGGAAGAAAACCCATTTAAATAGGAGCCCTGGGAATTTGGCCGTTGGGCACAAAATCCCACAGGGCCGGTAGTACCGGCCCAAGGGGCGGTACTACCGCTCCAAGCAAAACTGCCCCAACGGCTCACTTCAGAGAAGAAAACCCGCAGGACCGGAAGTACCGCGGCGGGGGCCGGTACTTCCGGTGGGCCGGTAGTTCCGGGCTCACTCCCGGTCCAAAAGTTGGGAGACCCCGAGAAGTCCAGTGCCTGAAAAAATAAGCGGAAGTTCCTCCGGAACTTTCCACCGGAAGTAGGAGCGGAAGTACCGCTGTGGCCACCGGTACTTCCGGTGGCCCGGTACTACCGGTGCTACTTCCGGTGCGAAAATTCAGGGGAACCCAGGGAGTCCAGTACCCAGAAAAATAAGCGGCAGAAGGGCCGGAACTGGGCACCGGAAGTGCCCAGCGGTAGTACCGGTCCAGGGACCGGTACTTCCGGCCAGCAGAGAAAAACAGGCAAACCCTGAAACTAAATAACTTTTGCGTGGCAACTCCGAATCGAGTGAATCCAATTTTGTTGGAAAGAGGACGACAAGAGATTTTGCTAAAAAAATGGAAGAGTGAAACCTTCCGCATAGATGAACCGGCAAAATCTCCAAAACCGAAAACGCACAAGTTTTTCATCAAGACTCCGTTTTCTATGATCTTGGGCTTGTTTCGAAGATAATCACAAGCCCTAGAAGATCATGCATATACACATCATAGTCTATCATGTGAGGAGGAAAACATAAGGAGAGAGTTTGACCTCTCATAGAAGAGACAAACCGGTAAAGCCTCCGATATCAAAAACGCAAGGAGATATTCATGAGATCCGTTTTTGATGAACTAGAGCTTGGTATGGAGATGAACACAAGCTCTAAATTCTCACATGGATAAAAGCCATAAGAACCAATAAATATGATTGCATGGATGCAAAGGTTTGAGCTCTCCACGAACGATACGATCACGATACTCGGTCGAGAGCCCCTCTTGATAGTACGGCTATCTATCCTATAACCCGGTCTCTCACTAAACAACATGAGACCGGTAAAATAGAAATCCTATCAAGATAATACCTTTGCCTTGCGCATAAATCCACTTGAGGTCGAAGAAGAAGATCTTCATCTCCTCAAGACGAACCACCTTTCTTGATCGCGCCTTGCTTGGTGAAGATTCACATGACGCTCCCCCATACACCAAGATGGGGAAAGCACTCCTTCGGCATATCTTCACTTGGCCTTTCTCTTCAAAAGGTTGGCAAGATCCAAGCAAATGACATCTTCTTGTTGATTATCTTGAACTTGAACCACACCATTTGACACCGTCCTTCATGAGCTACACGAGATCTTTCTTTTGATGCAAACTCATGACAAGACACCTAACCCAACATAGAGATACCAAGCACATAGATCATGGATTAGTTCACAAGGCTATATTGACAAGTGCTCACCATACCATGAGATCACATGATCCCTCATGGTACAAAACTAGCCTTGTGTGTTGATCAACTTGCACAAAGCCTTGATCAATATAAAATCTTCTTCTTCCCTTAGACTTGATTCTAACAAATGGAGATCAAGCAAATCAATGGACACACCTATAAACATAGCTCAAAACAAACATTAGTCCATAGAGATTGTCATTAATTACCAAAACCATGCATGGGATCAACCATGCACTTTCAATCTCCCCCATTTTGGTAATTGATGACAATCCCTTTTTAAGAGGGTTTATATAAGAATAGAGCATCCTTGCAAGACAAACGAGCAAGGATCGAGCAAGGATGCAAGCGCATGCATGGCAAATGCAACAAAATCATAAAACCCAAATTCCCTTAAACCCTCTAAACTTCTCCCCCATTGGCATCGATTGCCGAAATGGGAAGAAAAATTTAGAGAGCCAATATAATATGAGTTCCTCCATAAAGGTGATGGCAATCCCTTTTAACGAATAAATTAGAGGAAATCAAACTATATTGAGGATCAAAAGATTGCAAAAATATGAAATCATTTTAAACATCTCCACAAAGGAGAAAAGCGATAAAAAATCCAAAGCGAGAGTTCCAAATAAGAATGGAGAGGCTCCCCAATGATCATGCACAAATGAGGAGTGCATAAATATGGTATCCTCACTCCCCCAAAATCATCTAGAACACTCAACAAGTGCAATTGTGCATAAAGCAAAAGCAAATCATAGCACTTGCACCAAAGATGTGGTTGAGCCATAAAAAGATATCAATTTTCAAAAATTCAACATAAGATAGGCCCAACTGAGATAAAAGGATCTTTTAAAGAAATATATTCACAAGCTTAGGGATACCAATTGGAAACTAAAACCAATTGAAAATGCCAAAAGCTAGTGAGATCATTTAGCCAATAAAAATCAACATGCTCACCATGGTAAGCATGAGGTAAAAGATCTTCAACAAAAACATGAGTGTGTAAAGATACCAATAAACACTAAGACAAGCACTCATGAGGCAAATTTGGAGCCACCAAAGAATTATAGATGAAACACAAGGTGGCTCAAAAAGAAATGGATACCGACTAAAAGGTGACCTCTCTCATATGTATAGGTTTCTAATTAGACAAACCATAAAGATATACATCCGCAAAGAAACATATACATACGAAATGGTCCGGGGAAAAGATAACAAGGTATCCAAAAGGAAGTCATAAATATACAAATGAGATTGTTGCATAAAAGCATAGCACATAGCTCAAATTTATCTCATTGTATATAAATGAACTTCAACTATATCAAATGCATCACACATATCACTAAGGGAACAAGAGATAGTGGAGATGCTTTGATCTAGGCAACAAGTATCACAAACAAATAATATCAATTGAAGAAAAGGTTTTTGCAAATTCATCACACATATCACAAAGATATATTAAGTGAAGGAAAAAGGCCAAAACCACAACAATTGCACATAAAGTATTTCATGCCAAGAGGCAACCTACACAAGGTTGGATACTAAAAAGGTATGCATGGGATAGATACTTGTTACCGAGATGCATTGATGATGAAGATGATGAGAGTTGGTTTGTCATCAAAGCTTGACTCCGACAATCACACGGTGAGAACACCTTCCTTATGAATGAGGCAAGCATCCAATGCATCTCCATTGTACCTAAAACACAATTAGAGTACAAAATGGTTCCCAAACTCATTGGGTCCCATAGTAGTTAGATCAACTACAATATATAGGAAGCACTCCACAAAAACATGTGCATATAGATATGAAATTGAATTTCATGCACATCTTAGCCGATTTAGGATTCGGTGGAGTATTCCCTATATATTGGAACTAGAAAGACTAGCATGCCATAAAATATATATATTAGTAAATATGCATGCATAGACTTACAAGAACCAAACGAGATGCAATTTGGACAAAAACACCAAGTGAACCAAGAAGAGAGCACACCAAGGTGTGACACTAAAAGGTTGTCCAAATTATATCAAAATCCAAATCAACACATGATTGAGGAAAAATCAAATCAACAAATGATTGATTCCGAAACACATCAACACATGAAGTGTGATATCAAAAGGAATCAAATCAACACAACAAATGATCGATAAGACACCAAATGAAAATAAGATACCAATTAAAACAAAAATATCAACTAGGAGAAAAGATACCAAGAAGAGGGCGATACTTGACCGAAATCAAGTAAAGTTAAAATAAGGCAAAAGGTATCAAGACTCCCACAATAAATATCAATTGGAACAAATATCTATGGAAAGAGATTACATTCCAATTAATACCAATTAAAGGTACCAACACAAGATAAAGAACAAATGCCAATTGAGAGGGTCAATAATTGATAGAAAGAATAATGTTCTAAATAAAAAAGAAATGCTCCCCCAAGATTAATGCATTATCTTAGATATTTGCATTTGAATACAAAATGCATGCACAAGGGATCATTACTCTCCATATTTTATCTAAGACACTAAACACTACCGATTGAAAGATAGGATCCATTCAAAAGGCAAGGAAGGCAATAGATAAAGCAAATCAACGCAAGAGCCAATGTGAAGATGGTCTACAAAATCCACCACAAATACTAGTATCACTTGTCATGGGCAAGGAGTATATAGAGATATTTCTCGGTGGTATAAAGGAATGATGTGCAAAACCAACTTCACCGCAAACTAGCAAATGGCAAAAGATAGGAATTAAAACACCTTTTTTTTAAAGAGGTTTGTTGGTAGTTTCAATTATTCGAACCAACCGGCAAAGCCATGGTTAGAATAAAAGGAAACAAATGGTTTCTCACATAATATATGGAAATGCATATTAGAGAAAAACCACACCAAGCAAGCCCATGCAAACAAGAGCCAAAAGATAACCAAAAGGAAATTAGAACTTGTTCGAGTAAACATGCCACATAGGAAATGGATAATGTACAATATCAACTCTAAGTGGCAAACCTCAAATGTTCACATTTTTATGGGATTGTAATATGCACATAGCTTATTACTCCCCCATAACGTGATGATTCATTTTATTTTTTAAACAAGAGGCAAATAAAACCAACTAGAGAAATTAATGGACATTATAGAATTTGAATTTCTCATGAGTATGACATACCACATAGTAGCTAGATAATATTGAAATATCAATACTATGTGGTGTGCCTCATGTACACACATTTTTAGGTTTGTGAGATGCACAAAGCACATCACTCCCCCAAAATGGGATAGTCCATTAATATCTCAAAGAGCCAAATGAAATCCACACAAGATTCAATAAAGCTCAACACAAAGTTACACATACATGATACACAACTATCTCACATAACCTTGAGTAACAAGACAAGTAGGAGGGAAGCATATCACATACAAGCACATGCTAGGAACAAAACTAACACATGCAAGGGAGCAAGCAACTTTCAATGTATATATGAGTTAAATACATGTTACCGCAAGGAGGAAGCATTGGATATGAGATAGGTAGGTGATAATCCAATTGACTTGGCTTGATGAAATAAAATCATGAAGATCCCTTAATTCTTCAAAAATAGCCAAGTCACCAATGTCCTCCACAAACACCTATTGATCAAGTTTGAGCTTGTTGGTCCCCAACCTGAGTTGGGTCCTAAGAGGTTAGTCACAATAGGTTTGGGAACCCAAATGGTGCTTTTCTTGCCACCACTTTGAGCTCCTACATACTTGGCAAACACATTGCCAACTCTATCCTTCCTAAGAGAATATGCATCATCAATTATGATAGGAGAGGATGGGTTACCGACGGTGCATGAAGAAGCAAAGTGACCCTTGCCACGGCAAAGGTAGCAACACCGACTCTTCTTCTTCTTAATAGGCTCCTCAACTTGAGGAGCAATAACTTGAGTCTTCTTAGGAGGTGGCCTTTGTTCAACTCGTGGTTGAGCACGAGATTGAATCATAGGCCGCTTCCCTAGTTGCTTCTCACTAAGAGGCTTCTTCTTCATTGGGCAATCCCGAACGTGGTGCCCTTCTAGCTTGCACTTGAAGCAAATGATCTTGGCCGGATTCTTGACTTGAACTTGGCCCTTCTTCTTCTTCTCAACCATGGACTTTTTCTTGTTGTTGGAGTTGAATCCAAGTCCACTCTTGTCATTTGGGGATTGTTGCACACTCAACATGTTGTCAAGTGCACGCTTCCCTTCATGACGCTTTTCCAAGCCTTTCTTCAAAGAAGTGGCTTGGGCCTTGAGCTCTCCTCTCTTCTCTACATGGTTAGTGACAACACAAGTACTAGAGGAGGTAGATGCATCATTGTTAGAGCAACAAGGCAAAGCAAGTAATTCATCACATGATGTACCAACATTTTTAGTGGATGAACTACTAGGACTAGCACATGGCAATATAGCATTTTTAATTAAAGTTGTGCTAATATCCACATGAGGCTCACTTGATGTTACCTTTGTAGTGATGCCCTCATGAGCTAACTTAAGACAAGCATAGGAAGCAAGAAGTTCATCATTAGACCTAGATAGCTTTTCATGATTTTCTTCCAACTTCCCATAGGATGCTAGAAGATTATCATTAGAGCTAGATAGCTTTTCATGACTTGCTTCCAACTTCTCATACTTGCGAGTTAGCAACTCAAGTTGAGCCCTTAGCTCAACATTCTCCTTCATAATAGATGCTTCACAAGAAGTGGAGTTAGTAGCACAAGCATCATTAACATTAGGAATGGAAGAGGAAAGCTTAGCAAGCTCTTCATTTAATCTAGCATTTTCCTTTTTCGTGACTTTATATTTAGCATGAGCATGGTCACATTCCTTAATGATTTTAGCAATTATTTCATTATGAGACTCCTCGATAGATTCTAGTTTCTCCTCTAGAGAAGCACGAGTCTCATGCTCTTCCTCAAGAGCATCTTCTAACGATGCTTTCTCCATAGCATCATCCCTTTCAATCTTACCCTTTTCTTCAAGGCTTGCTTCCAAAGCCTCAATGGTTTCCCCACGCTCAATAAGAGTGCTCATGATTTCAAAGAGTTTAGCTTGGGCACTTTTATTACTAGGAATGGCATTGAGAATCATTAGACCTTTATTTTGAAGCCTAGCATTAATTTTTTCAATATCATCTTCTTCATCATCATTATCATCATTATTATTATCATTGCTAGAAGAAGATTTAGCCATAAGGCAATAAGTGATGGATGAAGAAGAGCAATTAATTTTTGAACCACTCAAGTTCACATCTTGTTGCATAGCAAATTGGATTTCCTCTACATTATTGTTCATGCAAGAGTTAGAGGAGACACAAGCATTTTTATCATGGCAACAAGATAAAGCAAGCATATCATCATTAGATTTATCTAAGCAATTTTTGGATGATATACAAGGACTATCAACACTAGCATGTATGACATTTGGGGTGCTAGAAGAGTTTAAGTCCAAAGATGAGGCATTGCAACAAGATAGAGATAAATGATCATCAACAATGAGCTCACTATCCAAATTGCAAAGCCTATCACTACTCACCATTACATTGGATTGTGGCTTACCACATTTTGGTGAAGTAGTCGAAGACGAGAGCTCGTCACGGCCGGAGGTGGAGGGAGAGCAATCATCCTCAATAGAGTTGGACAACCATATTTATCTTGTAGCTTGGTCCAAAGCTCATGAACATCCCGGACAGGCATGATTGACTCGAAAACTACACCACTCACAAATTTGCAAAACTCGTTAGATGCTAGAGCATCTAGATATAAGTTTTTCTCATCCTCTAAAGTCGTACTTGCGTAGTCCTTTGGAGGAGAAAAACCTATATCTAAGATACGCTCAATATTGGGGTCCAAGACCCGTAAGTGATTAAGCATATGAGTTTTCCAAACATTAAAATTTGTGCCATTAAACTAAACAAGGAATTGTGCACTAAATCCCTAGACGACATCTTTACTCTCTAGGCGGTAAAGCCAAACAAGAGAGACGAGGCTCTGATACCAATTGAAAGAACAAACAATGCCCGGATGTCGCCTAGAGGGGGGGGGGTGAATAGGCGATTAAAACTTTTTCTAATTAGGGGCTTGATAATTGCGGAATAAAACTATGTGTTTAAATTAACAAGCCAACAACCTAATATGCTAGGGTTACCTATGTGCACCAACAACTTATGCTAAGCAATTCAAGCAACAAGGAGATAGCAAGATATGAACTTCAAGCACGAAGGCTATCACAATGTAAATTGCATAAGTAAAGCTCGGGTATAGAAATAACCGAGGCACGCGGAGACGAGGATGTATTCCCGAGTTCCTCCTTGTTAAGGGAGTACGTCTCGTTGGAGGGGTGTGAGCTCGCCACAAGAGGCCTACTCAAGATGCCACAAAGGCCTCACCCTATTCTCCGATGAACCTCACCCAAGGGATTGGTTCACCTTCCACTATCGGAATCCTTCAAGGCGGATTCCGGAGCCCTTTACAACTCTTCTTGGGGCACACACCCACAACTCAATTGGGGGCTCCCAAACTCGTGCCGAAGCTTCACAAGCGAAGTACTTCGCGGCACCTCCAACCGTCTAGGGTACACAATGCACCCAAGAGGCAACAAGCTCTTGGGAACACAATGCACCCAAGAGTAACAAGCTTCTCAACTTCGATCTTCACGTATCACCGTAGGGAGAGCAACCCGATGCAACAAATGCAAAAGGCAAGAGCACACAAAGTGGTCAAGTCCTTCACTCCGAAATCCAACCAAAGCAACTAATGCTATGGAGGGATTTGAGAGGAAGAACAAAGGGAAGAACACAAAGCAACCCTAAATCTAGATCCACTAGGTTCCCCTCACTTAGAGGAGGATTTGATTGGTGGAATGGTAGATCTAGATCTCCTCTCTTGTTTCCCTAAAGATGGGCAAGAATCATTGGAGGGAAGTGGAGGAATCAAGCTCTCAAAGATGTGCAACAATGGAGGAGAGAGAGAGCAAAAGGTTCACCAAGATCCATTAAACCGTTGGGGAAGAAAACCCATTTAAATAGGAGCCCTGGGAATCTGGCCGTTGGGCACAAAATCCCGCAGGGCCGGTAGTACCGGCCCAAGGGGCGGTACTACCGCTCCAAGCAAAACTGCCCCAACGGCTCACTTCAGAGAAGAAAACCCGCAGGACCGGAAGTACCGCGGCGGGGGCCGGTACTTCCGGAGGGCCGGTAGTTCCGGGCCCACTTCCGGTCCAAAAGTTGGGAGACCCCGAGAAGTCCAGTGCCTGAAAAAATAAGCGGAAGTTCCTCCGGAACTTTCCACCGGAAGTAGGAGCGGAAGTACCGCTGTGGCCACCGGTACTTCCGGTGGCCGGTACTTCCGGTGGCCCGGTACTACCGGTGCTACTTCCGGTGCAAAAATTTGGGGGAACCCAGGGAGTCCAGTACCCAGAAAAATACGCGGCAGTAGGGCCGGAACTGGGCACCGGAAGTGCCCATCGGTAGTACCGGTCCAGGGACCGGTACTTCCGGCCAGCAGAGAAAAACAGGCAAACCCTGAAACTGAATAACTTTTGCGTGGCAACTCCGAATCGAGTGAATCCAATTTTGTTGGAAATAGGACGACAAGAGCTACCCTACAAAAAGTAAAAATATTGAAACCAAGCAATGGAGATTTTGCTAAAAAATGGAAGAGTGAAACCTTCCGCATAGATGAACCGGCAAAATCTCCAAAACCGAAAACGCACAAGTTTTTCATCAAGACTCCGTTTTCTATGATCTTGGGCTTGTTTCAAAGATAAACACAAGCCCTACAAGATCATGCATATACACATCATAGTCTATCATGTGAGGAGGAAAACATAAGGAGAGAGTTTGACCTCTCATAGAAGAGACAAACCGGTAAAGCCTCCGATATCAAAAACGCAAGGAGATATTCATGAGATCCGTTTTTGATGAACTAGAGCTTGGTATGGAGATGAACACAAGCTCTAAATTCTCACATGGATAAAAGCCAAATAAGAACCAATAAAGATGATTGCATGGATGCAAAGGTTTGAGCTCTCCACGAACGATACGATCACGATACTCGGTCGAGAGCCCCTCTTGATAGTACGGCTATCTATCCTATAACCCGGTCTCTCACTAAACAACATGAGACCGGTAAAATAGAAACCCTATCAAGATCATACCTTTTCCTTGCGCATAAATCCACTTGAGGTCGAAGAAGAAGATCTTCATCTCCTCAAGACGAACCACCTTTCTTGATCGCGCCTTGCTTGGTGAAGATTCACATGACGCTCCCCCATACACCAAGATGGGGAAAGCACTCCTTCGGCATATCTTCACTTGGCCTTTCTCTTGATGACGAACACCTTGGCCTTGATCAACAAATGATCTTCTTCCCTTAACCTTGACTCCAACACATGGAGAACAAGCAAGATCTTGACTCCAACAAATGGAGACAAGCAAGCTAATGGACACCTACAAATATAGCTCAATGCAAATATTAGTACATAGAGATTGTCATTAATTACCAAAACCATGCATGGGATCAACCATGCACTTTCAGTATCTTTGTGCAAATCTTGTAGCCCACTAATAAATTGCAATCGAGTTGGTTTCTCTTGTACTTATGCGACTTGAGCTTTAGTCTTCGCTAGGTCCATCACTAGCTCATTTTGGTTGCACAATTCCCACTTTTCAAAGCGTGTGTTTCTATGTGCTTCACTCATATCCTTAGAGATCGACTTGTATTTGCTTTGTGGTCATCGTGGTTCTCTACTTGCCTTTACAATATCTTGGTTTCCGGTTGTTCCATTTGCTTTCCACATTTCATACCTATCCACTCATAAGCCGTGTGTGTTTTGGAGTTGCGTTTGGGTCTTTGAAATTCAATTCACCCGCATTCTTGTGTATCGGTTTCTCTTGGCGTGGTCCACTAGTTCCAATACTATCTACTAGGTGAGGTTGGTTTCTTAGTTTCTCCCACTCCACATATATATACACTTGTCTTGTGATTGACCATGTCTAGTGAGAGCGGAGCATCCTATGGAGGCCATGATGATGAGAACATGATGAGCGATAACGACTACGGTGCGCCAAGCATGGATGACATCATGAGCGACAACGACTACGGCGCCCCGAGCATGGATGACATGGTGGACCACGACATCGACGACACCTCCACGAGCGTGGACTACATGGCGGAGCACCACCACTACTACGACTATGACTCCGCAACCGTCCACGACATGGCGAGCTACACCGACTTCGAGCCCTCAAGCATCAACGTCATGGCGGACCACTACAACGACTACAACTCCAATGATGTGGCGGGACCCTACATGGACTACGACTCCTCAAGGCACGTCAAGGATCTGCCACGCGCTACATATCATGTGGACGACGACACCGACGATGAGCCCCCACTTAGACGATACTCAAGGCCACGAACTCAAGAGCGCCACCGCCATGAAGCACCTACAAGCTCAAGAAGACGGAGCTCAAGGCATCTTCGCCTAGAGGACAAGGAGACTCGCCCTCCTCCTCGTCGTCAAGCTACCTCACCCTCAAGACGGCGGCCAATGCAAAGTGCCTATGCACATGAGTCTTCGTCAAGGAACTCCAAGGATCTTCATCGGCGTACGTCTACTCATGATCATCATCGACGCCACTATGAGGACTCAAGCTACTCAAGGCCACGCCATCACGCGTCTACATCAACATACAAGATGGTGGCAAGTACACATCATATGGAGTCTCTTCCGCGCGCCACAACCAAAAGAGCGTCCAAGCATAGATCAAGCTACACGAAGGAATTGGAAAAACTCAAGGCCAACCTCGACGAGTGGAAGACCAAGCGCGACACCGACAATGCCAACTTCGAGCAAGCCAAGCTCAAGGCCAACGCCGATTGCGACAAGCTCATGGCCGACCTCAAGACCATCCGCGAGGAGTTCGTTGCCGGGTTATCCAAGTTCTTCAAGGCCTCACATGACTCTTCACCGAGCTTATTGTCCACTCCACTACACAATGGTGACCATGAAGACAGTGAGAAGATGGTCGAGCATCGGATTTTCCCTTCGACCAAGGAGCTGAGCATTGAATATGCTACCACTTGTGGCGGCAAGCCGAGTGAAGAAGCCGAGCATGGGATGTTCCCTTCGGCAAAGGAGTCGTGTGATGATGCCCACACTACGGCATTCACCTTTGGAGGCGAAAAGGTTGAGGAGGTTGAGCATGGGAGTTTACCTTCAACCAAGGTGGCGAATGGAGTTGAGTCTACCGGGCCTATCCCTATGTGTTTGCAAGATGAGATGGTACCAATCCCATGTGAGCATGAGAGCCACCTAGCCTACTTGAGTGAGAGTGCAAGTGAGTTGAGTGCCTCCACCATATGCGAGATTGAGTGCTTCCACTTCGAGGGAATGAGTGATACACCACTTGAGTTGGGAGAGGTAGTTGATAGGTCAAGTGAGGCCATTTCGATTTCTAACAACTTACCCTCTATCTCTAGTGTGTTCTCTCATGTTGTACTAGGTTCCATTGATGATGAGACACCAAGCCCCGACATGATGGTGCCTCTTATGGAGAAGATGTACATGGAGGATGAAGACGATGCCACCCCATGTCTACATGATGAACAAGTCGGCCACATGGACGCTGCTACCTCTACCACAACACCTACCTCTCATGAGCGGGACTACAAAGGTACGCATATGGGTGTTGATGATGCCATGATCCCACTAGTGGACATGATGACTTGTGATTGCTTGCATGCTATGGATGATCCTTTTGATGTCACATATGCTTCGTTCATATTCCCATGTGATACCTTGTTTCAAACCAATGTTGATCATGCGGAATTATCTATTTGTGATGATCTTTCCATATACATGCCTTGTTATGAAACTTTCGAATTTTCTCCCATTGTTGCATCCAAGAAGTTGAACAATTTCTCTTTCCAATGCTTGGTTTGCAATAATGTTGATATGATGTCTTATGAGAATGCCCCCATAGCTTTCTCAAAATTTGGAGATTCTTCCTTTTGCCGTGTTGAGAATTTACCCTTCCTTTTGCATATTGACCACTCACATATGTCATACATTCCTTTTGATATTGGTGTGTTTGGTGATGTGCAAATGGATAGATGCGTCATAATGGATGATGCATTCATCTACCATGCACACAATTTCTTTTTATGGAATTTCGTGTGTAATGGCTCACGCTTCATAATGTCAACCTCAATTGAGCATGAGTTGACAAAAAGAGCTCTTGAGAGCATTTTCCATGAGAGTTGTGGCTCCGGCCAACCTCTATTTCCTTTTCCATGTTTTGCATCGAACAAATTGACCAATTGCTCTTTCCTTTGGTTCGCGTGCAAACATGTGAGTGCTTTGGTTTTCCTTTGTGACATTCATGCTCCCTTGACCTTCCTTGTAGATGATTTATGTGTTGCAACAAAATTGATGAACACTTGCTCTTCTATTTGCTTTGGTTGCACCCATGATGGCGATGATAAGAGCCTCTCTCACCTTGTGTGGTTCACAAACCTCTCTTTCCGATGCTTTCAATGCAATGAACATCATATGGTTCAAAATGAGATAGCTATCTTAGCCTTCTCTAATTTTCTTGGAGATTTTGTGTTCCCACATTTTGAGGATGTTTGGATGAGTTGCTTGCACATTGACCTTGCATTTGTATTACATTCCATATATTTGTGTTGTGCTAATGGTGTTATGAACAAATTGGGACATGTCATCAATGATGTGCTCCTCTATCATGCACGCACATGTTTTGCTTGGTCTTTTGTGCGTATAGGTATCAATGGCGGCATGGTGACTTCCACTTCAACGTCAAGCCATCTATCTCCTTCACATGATGAGGACGTGCTAGCGTCGAGGACAACGCTTTTCGAAGGAGGGGGAGATGATGTAGCCCAACCCAACGACATCACCATGTCAAGCATGCCAACAAATCCAAGTCACCATGGACGTCAAAGGTGAACTCCATCCTCTTCGAGATCTCATTTCCTACCCTTTGGAATGGTATGCTACTTGAGCATCCGCCCATTTGCATTGCTAGGTTTGACACGATGGATACGAAGCTGATGGGAGGTGCCGAGGAAGCCCAAGAGTTGATTTCATCCAAGGCGTACGTGTGGATGAGGAGGAGGAAGCGTCAAGGCAAAAGCACAAGGCAGGAGCCAGCCGGCCCCCAGGCCGGCCTAGGCCGGCTCCCAGGCCGGGCCCCCTCGAGACGCTGCCGGCCTCCAGGCCGGCCTAGGCCGGCTCCCAGGTTGGGCACCCTCCAGACGACGCCGGCCTCCAGGCCGGCCTAGGCCGGCCCCAGGCCGGTCCCCCACCAGACGATGCCGGCCTCCAGGCCGGCCTAGGCCGGCCCTCAGGCCGGACCTCCACCCGACGCCACCGGCCTCCAGGCCGGCCCAGGTGAAAGTGCATGGTTGATCCCATGCATGGTTTTGGTAATTAATGACAATTTCTATGGACTAGTATTTGCATTGAGCTATATTTGTAGGTGTCCATTTGCTTGCTTGTCTCCATTTGTTGGAGTCAAGGTCTTGCTTGTTCTCCATGTGTTGGAGTCAAGGTTTAGGGAAAAAGATCATTGGTTGATCAAGGCCAAGGTGTTCGTCATCAAGACAAAGGCCAAGTGAAGATATGCCGAAGAGGTGCTTCTCCCATCTTGGGGTATGGGGGAGCCACATGTGAATCTTCACCAAGCAAAGCGCAATCAAGAAGATGGTTCGTCTTGAGGAAATGAAGATCGTCTCCATCGACCTCAAGTGGATTAATGCGCAAGGCAAAGGTATGTTCTTGATAGGGTTTCTATTTTACCGGTCTCATGATGTTTAGTGAGAGACCGGGTTATAGGATAGATAGCCGTACTATCAAGAGGGGCTCTCGACCGAGTTTCGTGATCGTATCGTTCGTGGAGAGCTCAAACCTTTGCATCCATGCAATCATCTTTATTGGTTCTTATTTGGATCTTATCGTGGTGTGGTCTTGGTGCTTTTCATGCTTGTCATGACAAAGCCAAGGTCACCGAAAACGGTTTGCATTTGCGTCTTCTTTTGTGTTTTCGGTATTGGAGATTTTGCCGGTTCCTTCGTGCGGAAGATTTATATCTCTATCTCATTGCAAAATCTCTATTGCTTGTTTGCCTTGTACAAAGGTGGCTTTTGTTGTCCTCTTTCCAACAAATTTGGTTTTACCTCTTTTGGACTTCAATTGCAAAAGAAACGGTTTTTCGGTTTGCGAAAAAGAGCTTTTAAACTCTCCCCATTTGGTTTTATAATATCATGATGGACAATGATGTTTCTCTGCATGATCTTGTAGAGCTTTTCATTGCGAGTCCAACGAGTCCAAGATCATCGAAAACGGAGTCCGGATGCAAAAGATATGCCCGTTTTCATATTGCTCATTCTGCAGTTTTTCTGAGGGGCGGAAATTCCGGCCCGGGGACCGGAAATTCCGGCCCCCGGAAGTTCCGGCCGTTGCACCGGAATATCCGGCCCATATTTTCATCTGAGCTTTTTTGGCTAAGTCTTTTTGGCTTTTCTCTCTGGAGGGGGTCCGGAATTTCCGGTCTTTGGTCCGGAATATCCGGCCCAAGGAAAATTTGGCTAAGTCATTTTCACGTTCTCTCTCGGGTGGGGGTCCGGAACTTTGCACCGGAGGTTTGCTCCGGAAATTTCCGGGGCACCGGAAATTCCGGTGTAAGCCCCGGAATATCCGGCCACCGGCCGGAAGTTCCGGCCCATTAACCCGGAATTTCCGGCCCTGCGGATTTCCAACGGCTAGTTTTTGGGGGTGGCTATAAATAGCCCCCTTCTTCCCCCAAGTGCTGGTTGCTCACTTTGCTCAGCTCATTTTCTCTCTCCTCCATTGTTGCAAACTTGTGAGCTTGATTCCTCTCTTCCCCTCCAATGATTCTTGCCCAAATTTAGGGTTTCAAGAGAGGAGATCTAGATCTACACTTCCACCAAACCAAATCTCCTCTAAGTGAGGGGAACTTGTGGGATCTAGATTTGGGGTTGCTTTGTGTTCATCCCCTTTGTTCTTCCTCTCTTATTCCCTCCAAAGCATTAGTTGATTTGGTTGGAATTTGGGAGTGAAGGACTTGAGCACTTTGTGTGCTCTTGCCTTTTTGCATTCGGTGCATCGGGTTGCTCTCTCCACGGTGATACGTGAAGTTGAAGGTTGAGAAGCTTGTTACTCTTGGGTGCATTGTGTTCCCAAGAGCTTGTTGCCTCTTGGGTGCATTGTGTACCCTAGACGGTTGGAGGTGCCGCGAAGACTTCAAGTTGTGAAGCTTCGGCACGAGTTTGGGAGCCCCCAATTGAGTTGTGGGTGTGTGCCCCAAGAAGAGTTGTAAAGGGCTCCGGAATCCGCCTCGAAGGATTCCGATAGTGGAAGGTGAACCAATCCCTTGGGTGAGGTTCATCGGAGAATAGGGTGAGGCCTTTGTGGCATCTTGAGTAGGCCTTTTGTGGCGAGCTCACACCCCTCCAACGAGACGTACTCCCTTAACAAGGAGGAACTCGGGAATACATCCTCGTCTCCGCGTGCCTCGGTTATTTCTATACCCGAGCTTTACTTATGCAATTTACATTGTGATAGCCTTCGTGCTTGAAGTTCATATCTTGCTATCACCTTGTTGCTTTGATTGCTTAGCATAAGTTGTTGGTGCACATAGGTAACCCTAGCATATTAGGTTGTTGGCTTGTTAATTTAAACACATAGTTTTATTCCGCAATTATCAAGCCCCTAATTAGAAAAAGTGTTAATCGCCTATTCACCCCCCTCCCCTCTAGGCGACATCCGGACATTGTTTGTTCTTTCACCAGGCCGGCCCCCAGGCCGGACCCCCACCTTTCTCCCCCCTTTTGTACTAAGACTATAAATAGCTTTCCCCCTTTTCCATTTGAGGTAGAGGAGAATGAACTAGAGTTGAGCGTTGCTCCTTCCCGTGATGGGTTCCTCCGAGGAGGAGGATGAATCTCTTGTTGTAGCTACTCTTTCACTGAGGTGTCTCTAGTAGTGAAAACCAATCTTTCCCTTGTGGATTCTATTGGATCGGTGGACCGGCCGGTAAGAGAAATCGGTTTCATTAAGCGTGTTGTTGACTTGGGTTTTGGGATCCTGAGGCTGCTCCGTTGGGGGTTTGTTGCCGGGTGATTCTGCCTTGTAGGCTTCGCGAGTTATCCCCCACGAATTTGCCCTTTTCCCCTCGTGTTCTTTGTTTCCACCTCCGTGTTCTTCGTGTTCATCCTCTTTTCCCCTCAAATCCGTGAAGATCGGGCAACACCCTACATCAGTTTGTGCTCTCCACGGTCACTCGTGGGATTGAAGTTCGAGAAGCTTGTTACTCTTGGGTGCATTGTCTTCCCATGCCTCTTGGGTGCATTGTGTACCCTAGACGGTTGGTGGTGCTGCGAAGACTTCGAGTTGTGAAGCTTCGGGCAAGGTTTGGGAGCCCCCGATTGAGTTGTGGGTGTGTGTCCCAGGATCGTTGTAAAGGCTCCGGATTCTGCCTTGAAGGATTCCGATAGTGGAAGGTGAACCAAACCCTTGGGTGCGGTTCATCGGAGAATAGGGTGAGGCCTTTGTGGCATCTTGAGTAGGCCTCTTATGGCGAGCTCACACCCTTCCAACGGGACATACTCACTTAACAAGGAGGAACTCAGGAATACATCCTCATCTCCGCGTGCTCGGTTATTTTTATACCGAGCTCTTTACTTATGCACTTTACATTATGATAGCCTTTGTGCTTGATGTCATATATATTGCTATCACCTTGTTGTTATATTGCTTAGCATAAGTTGTTGGTGCACATAGGTGAACCTAGCATATTAGGTTGTTGGCTTGTTAATTTAAACACCTAGTTTTATTCCGCAATTATCAAGCCTTAAACCGGAAAAGTTTTAATCGCCTATTCACCCCCCCCCCCCCCTCTAGGCGACATCGTTTGTTCTTTCACCTGGTCCTTATTATGCATTGATTATAAATTTATTCTTTATTGTCCCGCTTTGCTACAATTTATATTTTCTTTCACTTTCCATGCTATACATTTAATCATTTGTTTTTAGTGAGAAGGGAAGTGTGACAACCTTCCTGGAACATTGGGAGCAAGCTAGTTTTGTGTGTTGTGTGCGGATCCTACATCAAACTTTGTGATGTACTGTACTTATATTGTTTCTATAAAACTTGGTTCTTTACCGAGGTAAATTTGTGGTTCTGCTACCTCCACCTTCCTCTTGGGGTGATTTTCAATGTTCGACAGACACATGAACTTTTGGCGGCACCGTAACCACCTGGCGGCGACCTGGAGGTAGCAGCTAGTCGGTGTGCCAGTGAGGTCCTATTTGACCAGCAAAGTACGGTGGCCCGATAAGCGGGCCAACGACGAGGCCTCACATGGTTGCAAGCAGAACAACCGCAACATAGCTTGTTTTCTTCAATTAGGAGGCGACAACTGCTCCTTTAGGAGGTGGCCACGACCAGACAGGGGAACACGAGCGGGACCTCCCGTAGGCAACACAAGACAACGCCCGAGCAGAGAGCGAGGGAACCGCGTGGGCAGCGGCTAGAGGAGGAGAAAAAATCAATCTGAAATTGAGATTGTGATAAGACCGATATGGATTGGAACTTGAGATGTTAATTGATCAGAGATGAGACAATCGATTGACAATACAAAGCAGAGTGAGTGATTCCATGTGGAAAAAATTGATCTACATGAATGAGACCAATTGAAAGACACAATTTGTGGCGCAAAGAGAGAAGAAAACCTAAATCTAGGTTCTGATATCATGTTAAGGTTTATGCACCAACCAGTAGAATCAAAAGTACAAACTTATGGAAAGAATACGGATAATCATATACTCCCTCCGTTCCTAGATGTAGGGTGTCTAAGGTTTTGTATGAGAATTAAAGCATGCTCGTAGAGGAGAAAATTACACTAATTTTGGACGGAATTACCTCCGTAAATTGACATGGGAAAAGAGGAGTTCCCATAATACAAGTGAACGTAATCAAATCTCTAAAAAAAAATGTTCAGGTGAATGGTGGAACGTAATACATCATATATTCTCCACAGATAGCGATCTTGGTCGTTTCCCATAGCTTTGCTGACTCAACTTTGAGCCGGATGATCTGACGTACTTGGACATCAACATGTCGAATGTTGGCATGACACACTCATATTTTGAGTCGGCCTCGTTGATCTTCCACGGCGACTTCCGGGTTCTTAGGATTGATGAATCTTGGCGGCAATTTTAGCAGCTTCTGCCGTTGCCCACCCCCCCCCCCCCCCCCACCAGCGTGGGATTACAAATAGTGATCTTGATGACCTCCCTTTCGTCGGGTTGCCTACCCACCGTTACCTTTCTCGCAGTTGTCTTGCCATCTGCATCGTTCCTGGGCTTACCAATAACAACGTTAGATTATTTAGCGGCTTTGGCTGCCTCTGGCCAAAGAAGAATTTTCTTTCCCTCGAAGTCGAGCATGTTCATTGGGAACGGCTGTTGATCAACTGCCATGCCGACAAAACTCAATTGTCCATCATCAAGGGCCGATTGGATCTCTTGATAAAAACTATTGCAACCTCTAGTAGCATGAGAGAAAGAATGTTGAAACTTGCAATAAGCACGTCGCCTTAATTCGTCAGGTGACGGTATGATGTGGTTTCCCCGTATCACTTTATCTTTTAACAGGGCATCAAATATTTTATCGCTCTTGCCCACGTCAAAGCTACACTTTAATTTAATTTCCTGATTCCTGTGAATCGGCTTCAAGTCGTCACAAATGTAAGGTTTGGCCTTACTCGGCCAAACGAACTCGGCAGAATAGACATCAGCTTCCTCGTACGAGCCGACATCTTTTCCAATAATATTAAGCCGACTCCAACTCATTCGATGCGAGTCTTTGGTTTCATTAGCCCGGCTTTCTTGAGCCAGAGCTCTCTTAGACTTGGCCAACACTCAGAAACTCATATCTCTCTAATTTTTCTTTCAATGGGATCTTAACCCCCCAAGGACTAGGTCAGCCATGTTTCTCTCGGTTATCACCAAACTATAGCATCGGTTTCTCGTGTTTCTAAACCTTTTGATATAATCGGATACCGATTCGTCATGTTTTTGTTTAATCAATGTTAGGTGGGATAACTATAATTCGATCTCACTAGAAAAGAAGTGTTCGTGAAACTTTTGCTCTAAGTGAATCCATGTGTGTATGGAATTAGGAGTTAACATCGAAAACCAAGAAAAAGCAGTGTCGGTTAAAGAAAAGGAGAATAGGCGAACTTTAAGATGTTCATGATTAGCTTCGCCTAATTGAGGCAAGTACTGGCTATTATGTTCCCATGTCGACTTATTATCCACCCCGTTAAATTTGGAAAACTCGGGAACTCTATAGCCGGGTGGAAAGGTTGTAAGTCAAAATACTCGGGGTAGGGTTTAGTGGAATTTCTGCGTTTAGGTATCACCCTGAGTTTATTGTAAGCTATTTGGTCCAATCCCTCTTAAACTTGGCCATCATGTCGTCCATAGCGGCCGACTGAGCCGGAATAAGATATGAACTGGCCGTAGGGTCGACTTGCACCCAAGGAACCGAATCTGAATTTGGCATAGACTCGTAACCTGGAAAACGTAATAATTGGTTCGGTTGTCTAGTCGAACAAGCACACTCTGGATCAGAGTCGGACATGGCAGTGCTAGTGCAAGTTGGTTATGTTATGTTATCACTAAACTGGTTCATCGGTTGCGAACCCGAGGGCTAGCTATGGGGCGTGTTTCTCTTAGTCTTATCATGCTCTAGCATAAGATCATAAACATTGCTAGTGCCTTGTGAAACATGATATTGAATTACGACTATCTACTCAGGATAAAAGAGTTGACTGCTTACTACGGGTTTGTCGATGTCGACGTTCAGGGGTACAAATTCTAGCTCCTTGATCGGCGAGATGACAATTTGCCGATCCATCTTGAAGCTAGACAAGTACTGCTCCAAATCTGCTTCCTCCCGCTTCCGTCGCAACGCATCAAACTCCTCACTTCGCTTCTTCTCCACGCCTCCAATCCTTGGCGTTGTTCTTCCGACAACTCCTCGAGAGTTGGCTTGATGATGTTGTCGGTGCTGATGGAGGACGGATTAGTGACCTTAGAACCAGTCATTGCTGCCTGATTTACGATTGAAATCGTCCCAAATGGAGTCGCCAAAAAGTGTGTTGAGCTAGAAATGCGTCACACGAACACGTTCTTGAGTATCTGTGGCGTCGAGGGAGATATTATGCAACTCGCACCGTAGGAGGCCGGCTTAAAGCGCGATACACAAGATGCTAAGCCGACGCTTTTGCGACCTGATGCCCCGATTCCTCGGGAGGGACCCGTCAGAGGTTCCGGCGATGATGGGCTGAACTAAGTCGGATTTTACCGCTCTTCGCTCGGTTGTCGATATTCGATGAACTCACGGGAAGTCACCAAATAACGGAAGCACGAGCAAGGTTTGGGTGAAAAGTAGGGTTTGTATTGATGTATGTCGATTGTTAGCTTAATTTCAATCGACCATCACCTCTCACATATATATGAGGCGGCTGGACTTCCCGTACAAGTTATGGACTTTTACAACGATTACAACTCATGACTTAGAACGGCTTCTAACCCCAAACTAGGAAAATTGCTGGCCGGCTTCATACTAGACTCGAACTCAAATGTATGTGTTCGACTTCCTTTCAGCCGCCTTTCGTCCTTCCGTGTTGACCTCGAACTTGCCTCGTCCCGTGCTAAATCTGGCTTTCCTTTCGTGTTCCCGGGTACTTTGTTGGCTCCATCTCCGGATTTTGGACCACCATCTTCTTCCATGCCACCACGTACTCGAGTTCTTCCGCCTTCCCAGGTCGCCGCTTTGCCGGGTTGCTGGGTCGCCACCTTCCCGGGTCATCGTCCTCTCTCAATCGTCTTTCCGGGCCGCCAGTCCTCCTCGGGGCGATTCTGAACCTGAAACTGGCCACCTGCAAAAAATGGGTGCTAATGGTTGTGCAGAGGATTCTGATTTGGGACGCAACGGACATACTTAAGAGTAAATTCTACATGCAAAAATAGGAATGAAAATGCAAACGGAGTCCGAATTCCATGGAGCCTATTTTGCTTAAAAATTTAAAATCGGTATTTTTAAGTTTAAAAATCTAAAAAAATAGGTGTACATAATATCAAACTCTACCAGTGCGCAAACTCTCAGTGCAAAATTCGTCGTATTTTACGTTACACAAAAAATGATAAATCGAACAAAATTTCAATTTTTTGAAAATGTGCATCGTTGTTCATCGATCCAAATACACACATTTATGATTTTTTTTCTCAGCCTAAAATACAACAAATTTTGCATTGAGATTTTGCACACCGGAATAGTTCAACATAGCTACACCTAAAAAAAAATCCGATTTTTTTGGAAGTTTCAAATCATGATTTTGAAGTTTTCAAAAACCGATCTCCATGGATCTCAGCCTCCAAAACGCCGCACTCTGAATCTTTATGTTGATACATAATTCTTTTACTATTATAGCTACATGTATGTTCTGCGTAGGAGTTTTAAAAAATTGAATTGTTTTACCGCTTTTTATAATGTAATTAATTGACGTGTTATATGAATTAATTCTAGTTTGAACTGTAGGTATCTCAAATAAGGTTCAAAAATTTCAAGCAAAAAATATGTGAGTGCTTCTGTACAAGCTTAGATAACGTGTAAGATATAGATGAAAAAAAATCTAATATTTGTTAGGAAGGCCAGCCAAAATAGTTCTAAATTTCTAATAGAGTGGCGTGCTGATTTTTTTTTTTTTGATAAAGGGATTTTCATTTCAAAGTATCATCGATACAATGTATGTCACGTCCGGCCCTGCATAACATGATGCACACAGCCCGAACAAAGACATAAGAGAAAAAAGGAAAATGTCACGGACGAAATACAAGCATAACTTTAAAACACATAACTCTAATAGAGTGGCATGCTGAATTGCAGTTCCAAAAGCACGAAAATCGAACATCAGTGGCATCATACGTTCGTCGACCATAACCTGACAAGCAGTTGGCCACCTCAATTAGGGGTATTATAACTGAGCCATCTAGTTAAAGAACTAGGTAAGCTGCTATGATCTTATTGTTGACGGTTCCAACGGCTTAATTTAATACAGACCTAGTATATATACACATCCATCATCACATGCCATGAGCCTTGACCCTGGAGATCTCTGACGACTGTACTAGTACTACTAAACTGACCTTGAGCTAATGCGTTTAAGGGGTTGGTGTGCGTGTTTGTCCTTTGCTGTTGTTTTCCTTGCAGCCACCGTTTCCATGGGCTTCACAAAAAGATCTACAAATATAAGCAGCTAGAAGATGCGTGAAGAATATACGTGGTCTAGGAGGAGGCAAAGCAGTGGTGGAGCTTAAACGGAAAACGATGAGTGGACAAAACAATGCAGAGCAAAATTTCGTTAGAAACTTGGAATAATATAAATAAATAAAAAGCCAAAGAACTAGCGACTAGCTATTATTTCTCACTGACACATGGCTCGTGTAGTCATAGGATAGGACACACTAGATATTATTATTTTGGAGTATCTAAAAGATCTGAACATCCGAACGAAAGCGTCAACCTGAACTCATGGAGAATGTCAAAAGTTCTATGCTCACAATTTACAAGGGAAGAGGCAAAAAGAAAAACCAGCTTTTGCTGTGGTGACATATGGATCGCCTCATTTCAAGTATTCATTCTGCCTGCCCCTTTAGCCAGGATTGAATTGGTCTCATCATGCCATCACCATTGACAACTGAATCCCATGCTTAAGCAAGGAAATCACCCTAGCCACGATGGCCCATTCTATGCATGCGATGAGGTATTGCAAGAGCAGGAAGGTATGCATTGCTTCAACTTATGAGCTGCAGTTACAGGAACGAGCAACATCTGAACTTCTGAAGTAGAAAGTGCATCACACACACACTCTATCCCAAAGGCCCCATGTAAACTCAGACGAAACAGATTGTGCCTCTCCAGTGAACAAACCGGGGGGATCCCGGCCTTTTCCCGGGGAGAATTTTCATCTAGTCCGGAGGTCGGGAATAAAATCCCGAGATTTTACACCTGTTTATTCAGATTTCCGGCCGGGATTATTTTTCCGGGGCTATTTAACCCGGACAGCCAAACCAGCCCTTATCAGATTGAGATGGGTAGAGGGTAACCCTGCGCACATGTACTTAACTTCTTACATGTGTTCCTTACTGGCCCCGGGTATCTTTAGAGGTTGGGGTTGGCGTTTGGCAATTGGCAAGACGGGAAGATACCTGATACCTCTTGTGGTCACTAGAGTCAGGGTGACAATGAGTGAGTTGTGCTGCGATGAAAGGCATAAAAAAAAGCTGCCTTGTGACTTCTTGCGGCGAGCAAGTTCGTTGGCTTGCTTGCTTTGGGAATATGTGGGTGCCACTTGAACATTTCGATGGAGTCGAGCACGTGATTTGGATTTTGGACCTTCTTGGCTTGATAATGTATGGGGTCTGATATAGTGCAAGACAAGCAGTCACAGTCGCCTGCTTGTTTCACCTAAGCAATTGTCCTCTTATGACTTGTCAGTGGGGGAGACGAGAATCGGGCCATGGACAGGACCTGACACTGCTGTTTTACCCTGAGTACGCAGGCAATTGTTATTGTCATCAGAAGAAATTCTTGCTGTTCAGATGACTTCTTCGCATGGTGGTGAATTCGGTGTTCTTCCTTCAACACACCAAAATAACCCTGCTACAAGACGACCGGGAAAATGATCCTGGCATTTTTAACTATATTGGGAGGAGTAACTGGAAAATAAGAAACTCCATGAAACAAAGGTAAGATTAAACTCAGTGTCACTTGGGAATGATAACCCAGGCTAAAACCAAAGCACAAGCCAGGTCAGGTTATCATGGACACAGAGCATGTCATCTCCGTGGTTACGTGGTTCAGATGGGTCTTTCATCATGTTACCGCTCATGTTAAACCTTGGGAAACTTTCTTAACTATCTTCCACAGATATACAGAGCAACTACTCCACCAAATGCGGCAGCACCTCGAACGCGGCTGATAAAGAGTTACGATACACAATCGATCACGCAAAATTATGGCACACTAGAAACAAAAAATATGATTGACAGCACTACAAGGGAGTTTACATCTCATATTTACTCTGCCAGGCACATATTCTTTGTTCCCACTGTTTCACTACCCTTTCCCTACTCCTATTTCTACAATTCGCACCTTCATGCCTTCTTGTACTATCCTAGAGCTACGGCTGTACTTGGCCACCGGTGTTAGAAAGAACAAGTAACATAGCACAAGTTAAGGAAAAAAGAATGAAATTAGCTTCACAGTTAGTTCTTTACAGCAGTCAGATGTTGGTACTGAATGCCTGCTGGCCGAAGGGAAAAAAATAGTCGACCATTGCCAGTGAGACCTGCTAAAAAGAAATTAGTTAGACTAGCGCAGTTCAGTATATTGTTCTAAGGCAAAGTTCATGTACACTACCGTAGATGGGGTACTGTACAATTGCTTCAATGCGTGCTACTTCGGTTGAAGGGTACTGTACAATTGCTTCGATGAGTGCTACTTCCGCTGATGACTGCATCATTCCCACACCTTCTCTTGACCTCAAAGACGCAGTGTGAATCATCGGTCCTTCCCATGCATCAAGCAGGGTGTGTTTGCCCCGTGGGCAGATCAAATCACAACAACTGGAGTTGGTCATCTTAGATCATCCAGTATCTTTTCCTCGTTTACTTATAGATCTTGCTTTCTCTAGCATTTGTTTTGGTTGTCGGCTTGGATTTGAAGCTTTCAAGTCCTACAAGAAGATCAAAACACATACATAAAGGAACTCTTGGGATTGAGTAAAACTGTGAAATATTAATAATCAAGGATCAATACATTTTTACTGGCCAACTGTGCACTTCTAGACTTTTCTGCTTCTGCTGCCTCTTTTTGAGCTTTTTTCTTCTCAAGCTCAGCTTGCTTGACATTCTCCTCGTGTGCTTTTCGAAACATTGTTACAAATGTCAACAGGGTAGCCATAACTGCAAGATGGTGACCACCATAGAGTAAAGGCGAGGTACAGTAATAAGCAAACAAACAGAACATGTGTGTTTATATTGCTTAAAAAATCACAGATCAAATATGCTTCCTCACAAAATAAATCATATCATAATAAGAGTGTTGAGGATGCCCAGGCACTATCTTGAAAGGTATTCAGAAATATATAACAAGCACACAACATTATTAATCAGTCACCTTGATCATTAAGAGTAATCAATACAACTGATCTCCTTACCTTGTTCAAATGGGCAACGGACAGGGTCCTCACCAAAATATTTGATCAGCTGATCAGCCTTTTTTCCCTGGAAAAAAAGAAAATCAAATACAAGATGATTGTACGGAAACTAATCTTCATAGAACCAAACAACAGAAACATACCACTTCAGAGAACAATGAAGACAATGACTGCACATCAGCTCCAGCATTGTCAGTGAACTCTTTCAGTTTCTACACAATCCAGTAATACCAGTTTAGAACAAATGGCGTTGCTGGTATTTAAATAAGGTGCTAATTCAGCATATAAGATGGATTTAGTAAACAGAACATCAGCAACTGAAATGCATGAGCACACAGAGTTGGTAAATATAATGAATACAGAACGTTCAGGATAACTGGATATGAGCACCACTCTGTTAAGGTTTGTGGTTCACATTTAACATCGGGTATTTATCTACAAAATAAGAAACATAAGTACTTACAAAGTCAAGACACCAGGTAACCAACAAAGGAACCTGAACTATTGTATATCACATCTTCTAAATTTCACTTTGGACATGTCTGAGCCCTACATCTAGAGGGCAGGCATTAAACAAGCAGATGAAAAGAAGACAGAACTTCTAGCATATTTTATCCAGACAGCTATGGAAGGCGTTGCATAATCATGTAATTTTCTCCAAAAGAGGGTTGCCTATTCAATCCAAATGACAGGTTGTATTCGCTAATAAGGGTGTCTATACTACATGCAAACAACTTTAAAACCTGAAATTCAAATGAGACGGTGTTTGACCTCGCGGAAAATTTCTGATACTGGACCATCACTTTCTGAAGCTGTAAATTCGTTCTCAACTTTTTCCAGCCCTTTACTGACTGCTTGCATCTCTTCTGCTAACATTTTCAGTTGTATCTGTTCAAGAGCATCAATTAGAAGAAAGCATGTACAACTTAACCGAACTCTGTTCAAAAGCATCAATTAGAAGAAAGCATGTACATCTTCGACGGACAAATACTACAGATGCTACATAACTGATAGAATATCAAAGAGTACCCAAACCTTTGATGTAGCTTCTAAACTGACAAGATCCAAATGGAAGTTCAAAAGCCGTGGTGATTTTGCAGCAAGCACCTGATATTAAGATATTTGTTCTATTAGCACGGACATAGAGAGAGATAACAATGTCGCAATGTGCAAAACATTTAAGTCAATTATAGTTAATTAGACCAAGTAAATGAAGCTAGGATACAGAACTAACACATGTGCAAAGTAAATGAAGTTTGTATTTACTTTCATGTACAGTCAATGAAGATCAGTAATATATACATTCAGAAACTTGAAGGTGTCTTAAGACTATTATAATCTGTTACTGGTTTATTATTTCAAGGTAGCCTGATGTAGTCAAAGTAGTTTGATTTCTGTTTACTGCTCTAACTATTAGATAAACCTAGACTGATTACTGACAAACTTACACAAAAATTGTGTATTACAATCTTCATACAAGAGAAGATTTTATTATTAAGGTTCCCGTATTTATCTTTGCTTACATCTAGGATTCTTATGACCCCGAAACCATAATTTATATAATCTCTATATCCACATTGCAGCGAATATGCCACAGAAATCCAGAAGCTACTTAGAACATATGCTGGTTGATAGCACATGCAACTGACATGTGTCATTTTATTGGCTAAATACAACAGTGAACCTTAAGTTCCACCAAAAAATCGAATTTGACACTTCATGGTCCTGAACGAATAAATAGTTCAATGTAGACCATGGATTTCAATTTCCAACTACAAGTTACCTATTGGTGAAGGGTAGTAACACATACATGAGAACTCAACAGTACAGGACAGATAAATGCATACCTTGCAGAGGTAGTGCATTAATGTCATCTTATTATTTGTTGCCCGGGTATCTGTAAGTTTTAGCAGACTATCTAACCGGAAGCCAACTGCAGCACCTGTAAACAAAGATACAGATGTGAACCTGCCAATGAATGATACTACACGTATTTCAATCTCCGATAAATGACTTCACTAGTCAGCAACAATGCCTTAATGATCTCTGATTCAGACTGCACATTTTGGAGGAATGTATCGAGTTATCAAAATCTTAACATAATGATACTTGATTACGACAGAAAAAGAACTTTTTGATTTGGCGTCGTTGCACTTACAAGCTCAATACACTATGCACACATATATTAGTGGTGTAACTCTCTTTGCATCATCTTGGCAATACATTATGCATTGTATTATGTTAATTTCTACTCTTAAGGAAGTTGAATAAGAAACAGCCCCTTAATAGGATAGAATGCTAACAAACAAGCTCAAATAAACAGGCTTGCAAAAACTCTAATATGCATCCATACATAGGAAGGACAGTTCTTATTACCTCTAGCAGTTCCCTGGTTCAATGTATTTCCAAGGAGGAGTATTGTCTTCATTATTTCCTTCAACTTGACACAACTACGGATCTGATACGATAGTCTGACTTAGTAGACAACAAGCAAAGATCCCAAGGTCGAATCCACTCTCAACATACCTCATCACATGAAGAATCTATTGTTTTCAAACTTTTCCCAAGATCTGCAACTTGTGCACCAAACTGGATCTTGAAGGAGAACACTCGCAGTTTTGACTCCATTCGTGGGACTTTCATCAATTCTAGGAAGAACTGCAACAATTATGCAATTGTTTATTAGACACTGATCTACTCAAATAGGTAAGCATAAACTGCTGTGTAATACTACTAGTGACACTTTATGCAAAATTGGGCCTAAAGCTCATATGTAACAGGCTCACATACATATCCAACCTGGCTATTTTAAGTGCCCAGGCTAATGATGATCAAACAAACAAATCGATGTAATGGTCCAAGTCTTTGACTTCGAGCCAAACAAAGGCTCACATACATAAGTGGCTGTCTCAACTCTGAGTCCTTGACTATTGCTCTGTTTTGATGTTCGATTATCACAAATATCATTTAATACAAACCAATATGAGGTTGTTGAGCTTTCATTTTCCAAGAACTCCGGAACATCCAAATTCAGCAAACGTAACATAGTAAATGTTCTGATACTAGTATTAAGTAGTGCACGAAATAGAAACATCATAGATCATAGAAGTCATTACCAGTTCACATTTTCCCAGAAGCTCTTTGTCTCCAGTATAGTTCTGACAAGAAAGACGGAAGGTGATGCTGTGTTAACATGACATCAGAAAGTAAGCAAAGCAACATTACACTAGTATGCACCTTAAGAAGTTCCATTTCCTCTTTCGTTGGACAGAACTTTATGAGATTCTCCACTTGATCAACATCCAAGGTAGATTGATCCAGTGCCAGGGCTGCAGTCTGTTAAAAATTTAGTGAACATATCAATAATCTTACCATGTCAATAACATGATTTCCATTTCTGTTGCTCAAAATCTTACCACCAAATCCGGCAGTGGCATTTTCACTTTGGTCAGCATGATCTCTGTGTTGTTTGCCCTCCTCAAATCAACCTGCTCATATAAACTACCAGGTTAGATGAAAGCTTACAGAGAGATATCACATTGTGAAACTAGTACTTTCTCATAACTATACTACTCCCTCCGTTCCTAATTATATGATTTATTAGCTTTTTTCTGATTCGTATGTATCTAGACACGTTTTAGTGTGTCTATTCACTCATCTCGGTCTGTACGTTGTCCACATAAGAATATCTAAAACATCTTATAATTAGAAAGAGAGTACAATATTAATTAAGTTAAAGGGTTAAGTAACAATGTAACCAAGTAAAGGGTAGCAATCATATGAGATAAAAAAAAAGGCAAAATAAACTTTGCACTAGAATATCTAGTTACTGTAACAATTTAAATTATAAGGCATCTAATTCAGTGGCGGCAATCACATCTTCACTTTTCTTGTTAATATTAACAAACTGAAAATGCTAAAATAAGTTAAATTTAGTGCTGCAAACTTCATTCCAAATGTTAGCATTTTACTTACCAGGTGAACTTTCTCTGGCTTTGATCCAAGAGATTTTCTCCGGTCGGTTTTGGAGGAGTTATCCGACTTTGGTACAGCTGCTGGAAAAAGGCTCTCCAGTTCTGATAAATCGAACTCCGATACGCTGCAGAAAACAGCTCCCGAACATTAAGGTAAAAAAATATCAAAAGGTGTCAATCATATTAATCAGGTGTGATCATCATGGCTTAGAGCTGTAAAAGATTTTGAACAATTTCTTTGTCTTTAGATGATGCTACCACCATGAAATGTACAGTGTACAGCATTAAAGCTAAAAAGTAAAAACACTGGATTCAACCCCATAAAAATTAATTCATTGAAAATATCACACATTATAGTACGTATACTCGAGATGATATAATATATTTAATCAAGAGGACAGAAATTGTACCTCTGTGAGTCATCATTTCGCTGCAATTCCTCCCAGAGACTGCCTTGCATAGCCCTCGTCACTTTGATCCAATGCAGCGGCTTTAATGTTGATTTGCGTGCAGCCGCAGCCCCAAAACCTGACCCTGGAGCACGTACAGCCCCACGCCCTCTACCTAAGGAGTTCGATAATAAGCTACTAGGATTGCCTCCTGGTGGTGGTGGTGCACCTGGTGCTCTAGGAGGAGGTGGTGCACGGCCACCTGGAGGAGGAGGTGGCGGAGGTCCACCAAGCCTTCCACCAGGTGCAGGGGGTGGTGGAGGTGCTCTCCCACCACCTCCAGGCGGAGGCGGGGGAGGTGGAGCTCCTGGTCGGCCCGGCGGAGGCGGTGGAGATGGAGCTCCTGGTCGGCCTGGAGGAGGTGGGGGAGGTGGAGCACTTGGACGTCCACCTGGAGGGGGTGGGGGAGGTGGAGGGCCAGGACGTGCACCTGGAGGGGGCGGGGGAGGTGGAGGGCCAGGACGTGCACCTGGAGGGGGCGGGGGAGGTGGACGGCCAGGACGTGCACCTGGAGGGGGCGGGGGAGGTGGAGGTCCAGGACGTGCACCAGGAGGAGGTGGCGGTGCTCCTAGATGTGCACCTGGAGGAGGGGGCGGGGGAGGTGGTGCTCCTGAACGGATCATTGGTGGTGGTGGTGGTGGTGGTGGTGGAGGAGGAGCAGTAGAAGATGTTCTGGGAGGAGGTGGTGGTGGTGGAGGTGGACCACCAGAACGTGCGGCTGGAAGTGGGGGAGGTGGTGGTGGAGGAGGAGCAATAGAGTGTGCCATTGGTGGTGGAGGTGGAGGAGGAGGAGGACCTGGACGTGTTATGAAGGATTGAACTGGAGGTGGTGGGGGCGGCGGTGGAGGCGGAGGCGCAGGTGGAGCGGTGGCACTGCTATCTAACCTTGGAGGAGGTGGAGGTGGTGATGGAATGTTTCCACGGGCACCTGACCCTGGGAGCGGAGGTGGGGGAGGAGGGGGAGGTGCAAAGTTCCGTGTTTGTGCTCCAAATGACATAGGTGGAGGTGGAGGTGGAGGGGGAGGGGGAGGTATTTTTAAGATGCTTACAGAAGCTGGAGGTGGTGGTGGTGGTGGTGGAGGAGGTGGTAGGTGCTTCGTGGCTGAACTTGAAGAAACATAGAATGGAGGCGGCGGTGGTGGAGGTGGTAGGTGCTTCGTATCTGAACTTGAAGAAACATAGAATGGAGGCGGCGGTGGTGGAGGTGGAGCAGGAGCAGGAGCTGTAGCTTGGATTCTTCGCACAGCTTGTGCACCTGACAACAAGGGTTGTCGTGAAGGGAATCGAGGAGACAATGTGGCATCTTGTGTTAAATGATTACCATGAAGTGTTCCAGGTAGTACTAGGGGTGCACCTTTCACAGCATTGACTTTGTTATCTGTAGACATGGAACGGATAGCTAGTGCAGCTGGAGAACTGTCATATCTGGATGGAGGGTGAGATGGCCTATACACAGAGGCAGTTTCAGATTCTTTCCTGGGTGAGACCCATCTACGTATTGTTTTTGGTTTGGCTGGCTTTGATTGTTCCTCCAGCAGTTTGTTATGTCCAACTATTGCTTCCAACAACAGCTCAGGTGCATTGACTTCGCCTATTCTTGGGCTAGTATCCATAGCTTCTACTTTACTTTGAGGAAGAGCTATGCCAAAATCCCATCTGTCACCATGCTCTTCCCGCTTGGCTTTCATTTGTGTTGCTATTTCATTAGCTGGTAACACAACAATGCTATCCTTCAGACTGATTTTCTTTGCAGGTATGGTATGTCCAAGACCAGATTTCAATTTACTTTGATCCAATCTTCTGTCTGCAGTATCAGCAGTCTTAACCATTTGTACCTTGTAATTGTTGTTATCTTGTGAGTCCATATTCTCAATATCAGTTATGTCTATCTTTGAAATAACGCTCTCTTCATTCACAACATTTTTTACCTCCTGCGTGATGTTTCCGTTATCAACTACTGTTTTCTCTTCATAGATCAGTAGCTCGCTGTCCACAGTTACTGTGTTTTCAGTAATAATCTTGATGTCACCATTCTGGTGTCCTTCATTTGGCAACGCCCTCAAGTGGGTATCCTCATCCATACTAGATAATGTTCTCGTAGAACTGAAAGAGGTGTAGTCCAAATCATTGTATCTCGATATTTTCGTGGATTCACCTGAGTGACACTGAACTTCATCACTGCAACTTGGATCTGTTGCAGTAACTAAGGTCTGTGCAATTACACCTTTCGTATCCTCCTGGCAGTTAGATCCAAATTTGCGCCCTTTTGAACCTACAGAAGCAGCAACCACCTGTATGTCCTGCACAGCATGGTCCTCTTGGTCACTTGTGTTGCTAAAGTTTGACTTCTCAAGGACCTTGCATGCCTTCTGTAAACCTCCTGGATTTTCCAAACTTGGAGCAGGTGAAACTGGCCCTTTGTTATTCATGCTGCCTGAATTCTCGGAGATAATAATCTTCACATCCTCATCAGTCCGATGATTCTCTAGGGCGCTGTTTTCCTCACTTGCCGCACCACCATCCATTTCTGTGTTGCCAAGTTCTAATGAAATTCTTCCATCAGTTGATTGAGTTTCTGGATCTCTTCTAGCATCATGCCAATCCTCCTCTGCTTCATAAAACTCATCTCCTGTATCTACCGAAGCAACATCAGTCTCATCTCCATCATCACCTACTTCTTCTACTGCAGCAGCTGGCTTAAAGGAATCAGGGTCCGAAAAGAGTACCTGGATAAGAATTACAGCTCTATTATTAAATTTCACAATGCACAGAAGACAGAGAGAAAAGAAACTAGAAGAAGGGCAGGCAGGTGAATTTAGTACCTCTGCTCGGAAGTCCCTCGGGAACTGATTATTCACACTCCAAGCAGCATCAATATCATCACGATTCAGTCCAAGGACATTTGATTGAACGAATGCAGTGTTGAACATGACACGGAACATTGTTTCCTCGTGATCTAAGTTATCACTAATGTGGATGCATTCAAGAACCACATCTCCCAGAACACGGCAAGAAGCGCTAATTTTTACCGGAACTTCAGCCTGCATTGCAACCATCGGTCAGAGTAGAGTTGGATGGTGGTAAATATTTCAACAGCTTAGAAGTAATCATTACCTGCCCATAACGCCGGAGATGTTTCTTGGACTTTGGCATCTCAAAAAGAACCTTTGCACCCTTGTTGCTACCAGAGTCTTGACCATGTATACGCAAATACGGCCTACATCCCCCTTCAGAATCAAATCTAGGAGTAGTGTGGAGAACTACTGAATCCAAGACAAGAGGCCGGCTAATAGGCGGCCACTCTGAACCACTTCCATGTCTTGTTACATAGTGTAAATATCTAAGATGTGAAGGCTGAGGATTCAACTGAAGGAATTGCTGTATAAAGTCCCTGCGAGCCTGCTTGTAGACCATCTCTAGAGTCTTCTGCTCACCAGCATAAGTTTTCCGATATAGAAGCAGTCCGGCCAACATGAATGCAAGCACTGGCCAACCCCCTCTTTCACAGTGCATTAGAAGCATGTTCTGCTGCCCTTCAACTGACAACCAATTTTCACATGATTTCAAGAAATGATGGATCATCTCAAGCTGAAGAAGTGGGCACCCTTCGTATTGCTGTGGGTAGTCCATGACTGTCATGTCATACTCAGACAATATGTCTGAAATCCCACTCCTCTTGTCACCAGACCAGAAATTGGAGACCATGTACGACGCATCTGGAAAATAGTCCTGCAACTGTGCAACAATGCCACTCAAGTAATCCCTGTACTCATCCTCACCCATGGCCTCCGCCGAGAAGCAACAGTCGAACACTGAAAACACATACACGCTGATATTAGGAAGATTGCATGCTCGAATTTGCACCACTCAACTAATACCATAAAAATGGAGAACACACATCAAGTGCTGGCAGGATCCTAGTTTCCACACTGCGTATGTACTTACACTCACATTTCCAGCCACAACCAAGTATGACAGTCACATGGTTCCAATAGATAAGCAAGAACTACATCATAACTTACAACTAGCTAGGTTCGAAGTAAGCCACAATTGGAACTGCGGTACAGGCATTAGCTGATTTTTGCATGTTTAAGCCGAATGCAATCAAATCTAAAATCCTCCCTAAGTGCAAACATCCAACAATAGCGGCAAAAAAATCGAGAATGGGAACAAATGCAGCAGATTTAAGTCAAATGCAGCTAAATCTAAGTCTCGTGTGCACACTCAGAACCCAAGACTAGGCTGGCTAAATTCAAGAAGCCAACATCTAACTTCAAGAAATCACCACATCTAGCTCACTATGCTTCCGAATGCACTGGATTCGAGCTCAAACAAACCCACGGAAAACAGCAGCCGCCCAAAATCCGAACCCCAAATCAGAACCAGCAGCAAACCCCAAAATCCTCGTCGGAAAACGCGACCTCCCCGCAAATCCCCACAGTCCAGCGGCCCAACTCGAGTCAGAGACGCGGGCATTATACCATAGACCCGCTCGGAGATCTCGAGCAGCCGATCCGGCGTCTTCTTGAGGAAGAACTTGCGGAACAGCGCCATCCTCCTCCTCTTCCTGTCCCTCCCCCTCCTTGGGCGCGGCCTCCGCCTCCCCGCCGCCCGCCGAGCTGCTCCGACGGCCACCGATCGGGTCCGATCGGGGCGCCAAAGGCATGGGGGCGCCCTCCCCCCCGCCGCCCCGCCGGCGCGCTGAGGCGCACGCAGTGGGCGTCGCCGCCGCGCCCCCGGGCCGAGAGATCTCGGGATCGACTACGCTCGCCGCGCGGGGGGGCCTAGGGTTCCGCGGCGTCAGCGAGCTGGTGGGGAAGGAGCCGGTCGAGGCGCCTGCCGTCGGATTGGGACTCGTCTTCCTCGACTACTACTGCTGCCTCCCTTCTCCTCTCGCTGTTTAAACTCTACTTTAATTTTTTTTTCTCTCCCCTTGCTTGCTGCTTGCTAGCCTAGCTTCCCGAGTTTTTACTGCTACGACTTCTCCGTCTTTATTTTTGACGGAATGTTTCCGGGGCTGACAGCGCTGCGACGGCTGCGTGCTCCGCTCGCCGACGCTGGCTTCCTGGAGTCCCTCTCACTGGACCGTGGGGTCCAGCTGTGGCGGGGCCGTGGCGTCAGCGACTGGAGGCGTATACGCCAGGCTTGGACTGGCGTGCGGGCCTCGGTGGCTGTGCCTGCCAGTACGGACGTCTCCGGATCTTCCTTCCATCGCAGGCGCAGGCGACGGGATCTCGCCGAGTTTTGCCGATTTTTTACTGCGAGTCTCTCCCTAATCTCCCGGGGAAGGTTGGTGTGAGAGGAGGGGATCATTGACGTGAACGTGGTTGCTATTTTTGGGAGCATCGATCATGTGCCGTTTGGTCAGATTATTTAGGGAGCAAATTGTGTTACTGCCACATTAATTTGGGAGCAAAGTATTTTACTGCCATTTGTACTCCAAGTATTTGAGCTCAGGGTATGTCGGCCAGGTTTTTTTTTTTTTTTGAAGAAAATATGTAATCAGGTTGGATGATTGAAGATGAATTTTTTGGGGCTAATTCTTAATCTGGAAAAAGACATCGTCGATGTGGAGCATATAAGACCATGGTATTAAAATGTGACCACCAACAACCAACAATGTTAGTACAAAAAACCGGTGGCTCCATCGTCTGCTAGGTCCGCATAACAATGCATTATAGTGTCGCCTCTCTCGATGTCGAGCTCATGTTATCGGCTACCTGTTAGACAACAGTGAAAATTGACAGGAAACAACAATGTGATAATTAGTGTCCAAGCCACTTGATCAATGGAGTGTGTCTCATGGCATTGCTATTTCCAGAGAGGAGTGCCACGTTTGTAATCCATCTCTACCGAGTTTTCATGTATGCAACATAAAAAGATCCATCTCTACTGAGTTTTCATGTATGCAACATAAAAAAATAACGAAAGCATATGTGAATAGCGTAGATACCAAAAAGGGAACGCCTTTGCAACATGAGAAAGTCGCCTTGGATAAATCATTGCGACATGGCGAGAGTGTGTATGCGGTAAATAACAGATGTATTTGCAACATGTTGAAACACCATACGCAACATTGAAAAAAATTGTTTTAACCGACCTTTCACGTCAACAATGGGGGCGTGAACTTCGTCGATTCGAGATTGCCAACCACGCCACATCAGAGGCCTACCGGAGCTAGATCGGGTGACCCCTGGACCAAACAACTTGCGAACATCGTCTAATCCAGCTCGGCGATGTGTGCGGAGCTCGTCGCGTGCCCATGGCGTCCATTGTGAGCTCTACAATGGCATCCTTGGTGAGATCGTAATCTTTCACCCAAGGCGCCGCAGGAGAAGCACCAGAGGACAGAGCGATAGTTTCAGTGGTGAGCAGTGGTTGTATAAGCTATAGGAGTGAGCGAAGGATTAACAAGAAGAGGTAGGAGGAAAGGACAATAGATGACTCGCCCCGAGAAGGTCGGCTGTGAGAAATCACAGAGCAACATTCAGAGGAGAGGGGGAGAAGAGGAGCAGAAGTGGGGCGACAGAGTTTTGGGTGCGCGTACTAGGTCAGAGGAGATGAGAGACGAGAGAAGAGTCGGGTATTGCATCAACCACCATGCTTGGATCATTTCCCAAAATTAAAGCCTCCTGAAATTTCATGTCCAAATTAGTAGTGCCTAAAAAAATCATGATTTATGGATTTGACATTAATCAACGATTTCATATTCACCGTTTTTGCTTTATCAACCAAAAATACGCCTAGTAAATAAATCATCACCAATTTGGAGCATCTCTAGCATATGCCCTAAAAAGGCCCGATATGTATAAAATCTGATATTATCAGGTCAGGGGAAAAAAGTTAGTTCTAGCAGACGCCCCAAACCAGGTGGACCTGTAAAACAACCTAATTGAGACGCAAATATAAGGTTTTGAACCAAATTTTATAGGTGGTTGTATATTTGCTTGTTAGGAAATATTTGTCTCGACCTTCCACTCGTGGCGACGTTACCACCAGAGCACTAATCGGTGGCGGTAGGTTGTGGCTTCTCACTCGCGGTGTTGGCCAACCCTCATGCGCTCTCCCACTGATCCGCCATGGCATCCGCCGTGATTCAAGAGTTCAGTTTGGCGTCACCACCTCGACTACCGTTGTCGTCAGTCGCCACCTCGTCTCTTCCGCTCCTGAACTCGTCACATCGTCTCCTGTGTCAGCGGAGCTGGCTGCATCATCTCGTCCACGCCGGGAGCTCGTCGTGTCCTCCTATGTCACTAGAGCTCGCCACATCATCTATTCGCACCTCTCATCCACTCTCGAAGGTCCATGCCCATCGGCTGTTTGATAAATGGCCGAGAGGTAATTTTTCTTTTGATTTTTTTTCTATTTTGTGTTATGAATTTAGACACGAATGTGTTGACAAATACTACTCATATTCGTGTAGAGAGTGAGGATTTGATGAGAATTTTAAAGACTACTACAAGAACACCTCATCGGCCCCCGGTGATGATTCTCCTAGTTCCCAGGGATGGTTGGTATGATCGTGTGATGTTTGGTCAAATTGTTTTAGTGCCACATTTAGGAGCAAACTATTTTACTGACATTTGTACTAAGTTACTACCTCCATTTCAAGGATTAAGGCCTATATTATTTTTGAAAAGTCAAACCATCTGAACTTTGACCAAACTTCTAGAAAAATCTATCAACAAATATGATATATTGTATATATCATATGAAAATATAGTTCATTATCTATCTAATGATATTGATTATGTATTTTGTATATTAACAATTTTTGGTAAAAACTTGGTCAAACTTAACATAGTTTGACTTTTCAAAAAAAATATAGGCCTTAAGCCTTGAAAAGGAGGTAGTATTTGGGTTCGGGGTGCCTTGGTCCTTTCCCAGGCCAGGATTTTTTTAAAGGAAAATATTAATATGTACAGTGTACTAAATCTGGTCAGACGCGTTAGATTAAATCCTGGCATTAGGTTATATTTTGAGGGAGTAGTAGTGACAGCTGTTTTCATTAACTAGTATAGTACGTGAGCGGCCGGATTTGAGGAACATTTGTGTGTGTGTGTGTGTGGTACAGTTGATGAATTCTGACCGATGATGGAATGACCTGTCCCATTGTGCAATTTTTTTTTTAAAGCATACGTATACATATATTAAAAACATACAGAGTACAATACACGTACACAACAGGAAAGGTCCAGAAAGACCCATAGACCCGTACAGATTGCAGGAAAGCCCTCAAAGAACAACGAAGTTACAACCAGGTCCTTGGAAAGCTCTACAACCGCAACACGAACACGCCGTTCGCCTCCGGCGCCGACCACCGAGAGAAGACGCAGCGAAGACCAGCAATCCCGAGAAGGAAGAAGCTCCATCGCCAGCAATGGCTTTGTGAACCACCAGAAGAAGCACCGAAGTGCCCACATATCGCTGTGGCGCACGGGTCGGGGAACCACCCCGAGCTCACCTTCCTCCTCCAGATCCGGCCGCTCCGGTCGACGTCGTCGAGGAACAGAGCCAGATCCGCCACCGACGGACCACAAACCCAGTACAGGCCATGGCCTCCTCCAGTCCATCGCCGGCCACATCGGGCCGACCACCACAGCTCCTGTACACCAATCCCCTCCTCCGCAACGGCGCCGGAGAAAACGCCACCGCGATGCGGACAAGAAGGAGAAGCAAAAGTCCATAACAAACCCGTCGCCGCGCCGACGTGCTCGCCTAGACAGCAGCGCTCCGCATCCCCTTGACATCGAACGACGACGCCAAGACAGAGATCCGAAGCAGACAAATCGCGACGGTGGCGTCCGTAGACCACCACCCCACAAAGACCTAGACTACCTAGCTAACCTAGACTAGGAGTAAACGGATCCGCCCGGCGAATCAAACCCCCGCCCCCTCCCGACGGCACGGAGGCCGACGGAGAGGAGGAGGGCGGCCGATTCGCCGGCGGAAACTATCCCATTGTGCAATTGGTTGAGAGTTGAGACGATGCATACTACGGTGCACTTCTTAAAACTGGGCAGGAATATCCATTGTGGTGTTTGAAAGTATTGCCGCATAGTAAGACCACTGTATTTAAATGTGACCATCAACAACCAACAATATTAGTACAAGAACCGGTGACCCCATCATATGCAAGGTCCGCATCACAATGCATTATAATGTCGCATCTCTTGATGTCAAGCTCATGTTATCGGCTATACATGTTAGAGGATAGTGAAAATTGACGTCCTGATGTCGCCTAATCGCTCAGGAAACAACAACATGCGTGCTAATTCGTGAACATGCCACTTGATCAATGGACTGTGTCAGCATTGCTATTTTCTGAGCGGAGTGTCATGTTTGTAATTCATCTCTACCGAGTTTCGGGTGCGCAACATAAAAAAAAATGAAGCAGTGTGAATAACACCCATAGATAAAAAGGTACTAATGTGTTTGCAACATGGGAGAACTCCCACCAGAGCATATGCTCCCGGTTTTTAAACTACAAAAATTTGAAACTTAAAAAATCCAGATAAAAAGTTCCGTACGTACAATTCGACATTGTATATGCTCGTGAACTCGTTTCACGAAAACCGATATTTTTTTGTATCTTGCATAAAAAAAAGTCAAATTTTGATGCTGAAAAAAGCTTTTCACAAGACTTGTTTTTCTCTTTTTTACATAGGCCACACGAAATGTCGATTTTTCACGAAACTGTACATAGAACTTCGAGATGTACGTGCCAAATTTGTGTTCGAAATTTTTCGACATGCAAAATATTTTTTCCGGTGGCGGGAGCATATAGTCAAACACTGATACTGACACCAATGGCTTGGATCACCAAGCACGCACATCACAATCGGACGGCTCGATCTTGACAATCCACATCCACGAGACAAGTCACAAGACCATGCGGGAACACAAAGCGACAGAGGGTAGTGGAAGGCCGGGAGGACACGTGCGGACGAAGCGAAAGGGATCGCACGCCAAACATGCATGCTGATTGCTGAGAGATAGAAACCGTACACAGAAAAGTTGGCGCGCGAGGGGGAGCGTCTCACCGGGCGGCGACAAGAGCAACGGCAAGGTTTTCGTTGGGGAGGGGAATACGGCAACGGCGGCCGACCCGTAAACCTGTTGGATGCGTCCGGGCTGGATGGTGACCTGTTTGTAGATTGTGTTTGTGTGTTCTGATAGGAAGATGCGGATATAGCGAGCTGAGAGGTACGGGACGTGAGGTTTCCACCCCTTTTTTGCCGTTTTGTGTTAATTCCATGGTACCAGGAAGAAATATATTATCGGACTGGAAAGATCAATCAATATAATAAATTAATGATCACAGAACACAGAATCAAAATCCATTTTGCAGCCAACCCCAGATTTTGGTCTAAAACGTTACAGCTAGCCTAAATAACTCATTTAGAGCCTTAAAAGTGTATCTGACATGTGAGTCTTGTATTTCTATACCCGTTTATCAGAAATTATACGAAAAAATAAAAAAGACAGAGATTATACACATCAAATTATATGAGAATCAATATAACAACATGTATATTGGGAGCGGCGATTTCGAGACTTAAAATAAATTGAATATGCATTTTATGTTTAAAAAATTCAAGAAAAAATCCTATATGTAGACGAAGTCGAGGTCTACCAATGTGTAAATTTTCAAATAAAAAATTGTATTATTCTGGGCTACGCAAAGAATGATAAATCTTTAAAAATTTAATTTTTCTTAGACCGTTCACCGATCCAGATTTACACATTTGTATTTTTCTTAAACTAAAATATAAAAAATTATTTTATTAATTTTTTCTCAGTGGTAGATCTCAATATTATTAACGCATAGGATTTTATTAAAAAATTTAAACGCAAAAATGTATATTTAATTTCTTTTTGGAAAACCTAGCTCTGTGTTCGTTTTCACTTTCTGTACATATATTCTCATATATTTTGATGTGTATAATATCTATATTTTCTACTGTTATGCTACCCCTTTTTCTAATCTATCGTATACTGCTATACGGTATGGAAATACAACTCGCATGCCAGATACACTTTTAAGAGTCTAAATCAATTATTTGGGCTAGCTGCAATGCTTAGACAAAAAGTTGGGGTTTGCTGCAAAACTAGTTTTCTGTGTTCTATGCAACAATGACACCAAAACTTGGTGTTAGAGCATCTCCACGGCGGAGGGGGGGGGGGGGGTCGTAAAGCTCAATTGTGGCGCCGGACAGAAAAACAGGCCACACCGGGGGGTCGCAAAGCCTTTGTCCGGCCCAAAATCTGTCTGGCACCGCGAACAGGGCCTCCAACTTTGGGGGCTGCCTTCGCGGTGCCGGACACTGTCAGGCCCGAGCCTCCGACAGATATGGCCCGCCCGTCATACACACGAAACGAACAGGCGCAGGCACGCGGCAGTGTTTCAGCGATGCAGGAGCCGCATCGTTTCAGAGGTGAGTAGTCGCATCGTTGCACGGGCCGCCAGGCGGCGCATCGTTTCAGTGGCTAGGTGGGCAGCGCAGTGAAGCGTCGCCTCGATGCAGCGTCGCAGAGCCCACGCGGCAGTATGCATGCCGTCTTGGCATTAATGGTGACGGCATCTCAACTCCTTCGATCGGCTTTAAGCATCCACCACCGGCCCTCTCGTCTCACACACTCCACCACCGGTCCTCTTCCTTTCCTTGCAGTCCACAGAGGAGGACCACGAGCGGCACCGGCGCCTTGACGCGATATCGTTGGTGCGCTGCCAACGCCGCAACGAGCTACGCCGGAATGAAGGGATCCGGATTGCGGCGGGTAGAGCTGTGGTGCCGTCCCCCCCCCCCCCCCCCCCCCCTCCGCCTCCTCCACCCCCGCAGGCCGACGACCGTCGCCCGTTGACGGTGGAGGAGGCCGAGCAGCTCGTTCGCGACTACCTCCCTCTGCCCGCCGACCGTAGCCTGCCGGACGGCTGGCTGGTCAACCTGGACAACGTCCCGGTTGCGCCGCCCCTGACCGGGCAGGCGAGGCTGGAGTACATCCAGTCGATGTGGCAGGCGGACGCCGCCGACGCGGTGACGGAGGAGGAGCGGAGCCATGTGCCTCTGTTCAACGCGTCGGCGGCGTACTGGGACGCCATTGTGAGGTCCGAGCACGCATGCAGCCGCCCGAGCCGGTGTCCGACGAGGAGGAGCCAGCTCTTCCTCCGCCACCAAGCTACGCCGACCATTGATATCCTCGATTGCGGCGGCTAGGTCTGTAAGAAGTAACTCGAGCAGTGTCGGCGAGGATGGCCCCGAGCAGAGATACATTCTGCCTGGACTCCTCCGCGGTCGACATATGTGAGGAAAGTCTCGGAGTCTGGCGGTCGAATTAGATGTAGTTTTTAAATTAAAAAAATTATATCGAATTTGTATTGAAAACGAATCAAATTGTATCGAATATTCTATTTGAACCGAATGAATTTATTACAATATTCTTTTTTTTTTTTTTTGCTTCGGGTCCGGCCATTTAGGTGGTGCCGATGTGGGAAGGAAAAAAACACCGGACAAGTGTCCGACACCCTGTAATTAGACTTAAGTGGAGGTATGACAGACACAGTTTAAACGCTACCCGTGGAGATGTTCTTACCTCGCCAGCTATGGTCATGGGTGACCGGTACGACGTCGTGATCCGCCATCTCGGTAGCAGGAGAGATCTAGCATCCGGAACACATCTGCACGCGGGCCATCATATCATGCATGCATCGATGATCGATCCCGTAATAAAGGCAGCGCCACACGCGTCACGGGCCGTGCAATGAATCCAGTGCTCCTAATCAACCGCCAATAATCACCGGAACCTGGAACTAGGAGTACAGTATATGCATGATTTTGCCCTATTTAGATCAACAGAAATATAAGTGAGTAATTAACGTGAAATCCACTTTGACCGACTCCCGGGTGCATATTAAAAAACAGATTTTCGAAATGTGGAGAATTCCGAACTAAAGCTTCAAGTAGTGGCACTCACGCGCGCGCTGATATGCTGTCGGGGCCGATCCAAAACACACGTGGCTCCTTTTTTTTAGAACAATCGTGGCTCCTTTCGATTCATTATTTGCTCATCAGCATCATCGATCTATTAGGGCACTAATAAGCACGCGGGTGCAATGATCACGCCGTTATCGGCCATCATTACTGGAGTACTCCTCCTTATGAATTGCTCGTGACCCGCGCGCGCGAGAAAGGCAAGTGAACAGTGAGCGCGTATTATTTATTATACAATAACGTATTTGTACTACTACTACGAGAGTCGCAATGAAGCGCATACGTTGGTGCGTGAGATCGAGGATTCATGCATTCATTCACTCCGGACAGGACAGCCCACGTCTACCGTGATCCACGAGCGTACCTCCCTCGATCCGGTCACGGTATTCTTATACAATCATATATACGTGCGTGCATACTGGAGTTTCATTGGAGCACGTACAACTTCCACCCGTACGTACGGGCGCTCGGTGGACAAACAACCAGGCGCGACAGGCTACTTATATACTTCCTTCGTCCTAAAAAGTATGTCATAGATTTGTTCAAATTTGAATGTATCTAGACATGATTTAGTGTATAGATATATTTAAATTTTGACAAATCTGTGACATCCTTTTTAGGACGGAGGGAATATATTATACGAACGGAACACTAGCGAGTAGCGACTGACAGGGAGGCCCGACCGCGTTGGCTTTATAGTACTCCCTCCGATCTATTTTGAGTCTCGCTGAAAATGAGCTAGCACCACTCACGACACTTTTTTAGGATTAGAGCAGGGGCGTACCCACCCCGTCCAAATCAGTTTCTTTGGTACATTTTATGTATTTCTAGCTTGTGACACCCCTAAATTAAGATGAAAATTGTGAATGACTTATACCAGGACACCGGGTCGTTTTCTCTCTAGGTCCGGAGTACCTTTTTTATGGACACGTACTGATTATTGCCGCCGTTGGACCCACCTGCAAGCTAGCTAGTCAACAAAACTCAGAAGCACCTAGCAAGTGCAAGTAGTAATCCAAGGCCGCACCGCAACGCGAGACAAGTACGTACGTCCGCCGTACCCATAATAAGGGACAATTTTGTTTCTGCCACACTAGTTTTTGTCCATTTTGCTTTTGCCAATCTAAATTTTGACATTTTTCTTTTGGTCTGCCAATTCTTGGTAATACATCATTTTTGTCCTATGTGGGACAAAACCAAAATAAAAATGATGAAATTTCATTTTGCTTTAGCCCATACTCTTGTTGTTTTGGTTTTGGTTTTGCCACTTAAAAGGGTAAAAACAAAATATCAAAATTTAGAGTGGTAAAAGTAAAATGGGCAAAAACAAAAAATTTCCCCATAATAAACCGGGTAGGGAGAGAGAGAGAGAGTGATACGACCATCAGCTAGCTAGCTTGCGCCCAAGCAAAACCGGCCGGATCCCGGGTGCATGGACAAGTTAAGTGAGGACATATATTTATCGCTGTTTGTATTTCCCGCTGGGAGATTAGCTAGCTCTGGTTGTGGTGCCCGATGATCGATCGATGGGTGCAATGATAAGAGGGAGGGCCGGGGGCGAGGAGCGTGGAACAGCGTCCAGCTTTTCGGAGGTGGCCGCACGGACGCCGGCGGTCCCGCCGCGAGCCGCCGACCCGGCCGGCCGGGCACATGCCGGTGTAGTGTACCTTCCTCTCCTCCCCTTTCCGGCGGTGCGCTAGTGCTGATATGCGGGGCGGGCGGCAAGTGGAAATATTAGCCGCCGGAGCTCTCGCTCGATCCGGATCATGCCGCGCCGACGCTGAACTGGAGAGAAAATTGCGGATAACACTAATATTTGGTGTCAAAGTTGAACATAGAAATAAAACATGTTTTATAGCAGACCTCAGTTTTTAGGTATACGTTGCACCTACGTATCCCAAACGGATGATTTAGAGGCTTAACAACGGATCTAACATGTGGTTCTATATGTCTATACGTCCATCATAATTATACGACTGTTTAAAAATGACAATATAATTAAAAGTTGCCAAAAACATAGTCATAATAAAAACATGCACATTATAAAATATAGATATTATGTAGGTACAAAATGTGCATATAAAGTAGAGATACAATTTTTTTATTTACATAATCTCTATGTTTTCTACCTTTATACCGTTATTTTTTTAATTTTCATATAATTGTGATATACGTATAAAATAAGGACCCACATGTTAGATACGCTGTTAAGCTTCTATTTCATCTAGCCTAGGTGCAACATATTACCCCAAAAGTTGGGATCTGCTGCAAAACATATTTTGTTTATGTGTTTTGTGCAACTTTAACACCAAACATTGGTGTTATCTGTAATTTCCTCTGCACTGGACGTCTGGACTTGGACCAGAACACATGCATATGTCTCCTCTTCGGAGCTTGTCTTCAAAACAGAAGCCGCTTGTCTCGGTATGAAGAGCCATCTATTTCGTATATTTCGGCGTGGGCTTCTCGATGCCGCTATGGTGAAGGCTTTCTTAGGTGGTCTCTTCGGCGAAATCGGAGTCGCTTGCTCGGAGAGAAGTGATGACGATGCCGCTGGTGGGCCACCTCGTTTATAGCGGTGCGCGAGCGGTTCGTGTTGGTACGCAACCATGGTGGATGTGTGTGTGCGTGCCCTCGAAGCGTGCGTGTTCCATGCATAACGGTTTGCGACAGTGATTGTATTTTCCGCTAAGTAACTAGTCGACTCTCTTCGACCTTTTAAATATATACCTGCTTTGTTAAAGAAAAAAATCGCTGTTTGTATTTCCGCTGGGATATCATTAGCTCTGGATCGATGGGTGCAACGATAGAGGGAGCGGGGCGAGGAGCTTTTCGGCGGGGGCGGCACTGCTACTGCTAGGTACAGTACTCGGAGGAGTAGGTGCTGCTGGACTGACTGTTGGTTTGGGCACGCGCGCACGGACGCAGGTTGCACGCGGCGGGACCGGGCACACGACAATGATGCCGGTGTAGTGTACGCTCCTCACCTTTTTTTTGAAATTTAAAACCACTTATATTAGGTCAGCAAGCTGCCTCATTAAAAACCTTCCAGTCCCCTTAGGTACCCTGGTAAGGAAAAGAGTGTGTCTGAAACTTGCTGCCTTTTAAACATTCACGCTTACATCATCGACTAGTGTACTCATCAACCAACCCGAGAGTTCGTTGATCCAACTAAGAGAATTTCTATTACAAAAACTATGTCTAGCTATCATATGAGCAGCAGAATTGGTTTCACGCAGGCAATGTTTAAATCTAACTCTCCCAATCGAAGTTGCCATATCCAGACATTCTGCAAAAATAGCCGCCGCCGCATCCCACCATTGTAGTCGCCCCGTGCAAAAATTGATCACATCTAGGGAATCTGATTATGCTTCCACATTATGAAACCCTAACGAATTTGCCATCATTAATCCATCTCTCATAGCCATTGCCTCCATGGTTATCACATCAGCTCCTCGATCGACATATATGCCTTGTGCCGCAATAAAATTTCCATGATCATCTCTTAGCACAGCAGCAGTAGCTCCTGCGCCCACATCTACATGGAAAGAGGCGTCAACATTTAACTTCACAAAGTTTGGGCCCGGCTTCACCCATCTTTCCTCATTGCTGCCTACAGTATGATTCAAAGATTTCTTATAATTATTAGTAATTGCTAAAACAGACATAGGCCATCTCCAGACAGGGGGGGTCTGCTCATTATGTGTTACTTGTCTTCTTATCCACCATAGATACCATCCTCCCGTAAGCAGAATTTCCTTAAAGCCAACACTAGACATCACAGAGACCGAATTTGAATCGTCAATAAGCAATTCTTCCAAAATTACTGAACCAGAGCGTTCCGATTGAACTTTATCGGAAATTCGGTCTAAAATTCCCAGCCTTGTCCAAAGTTCAACTGCTGGTTGGCACTGAAACATTAAGTGTTTAACATCCTCCGCCGCTTGATTACATATGGGGCAGCTCCCAGATGTACCAATATGTCTGTTTGCCAGTATGCACTTTAGCGGGACAATTCCATGCAGCAATCTCCACCCAAAAATCTGTATTTTTCGTGGAACCTGAAGTTTCCAAAGTTGTTTCCATATGACCGGACTAGAGGAAGGCCCAGCACTCGGAAAGGAACTTGCATGGCCCCTAAAAGTGTGTATCCACTGTGAATGATAAGCTGATCGGACAGAAAAAGTACCCGATCTGTTTAGGTGCCAAGCAATGAAATCATCGAAGCCATGATGATATAAAGGTATCCTCAGAATTCTACTAACATCTACAGGGTTAAAAATATCATTAAGAAGTTCCTCATCCCATCCTCCAGTACCTGGATCAATCAGATCACTAACCCTTGAATAGACTGTATTCATCCTCGGGGTAATAACTTTCCGGTCAGGACTTGAGGGAATCCACGGGTCATTCCAAATATTCACATTTTCTCCAGTTCCAATTCTCCAAATATAGCCTCTTTTAAAAGTAGGGATACTTGCAACAATACTTTGCCAAGTGTAAGAAGATCCATTTTTTGGTCCGGCTTGCAGCAAGCTAGAATTGGGATAATACTTCGCTTTCAGAATACGAGCACACAACGAATCTGGATTGGTAATTAATCTCCAACATTGTTTGGCTAGCATTGCAAGGTTAAAAGAGTGAAGATCTCTAAATCCCATACCTCCCTCACTTTTCGGAAAGCACAGCTTCCACCAAGAGTACCAATGCATCTTCTTATCATCTTCATCATCCCCCCACCAGAATTGAGCAATTAAATCAGTTATGTCCTTACATACTCCTTTTGGAAGATTAAAAACCGACATTGCATATACTGGAATAGATTGTGCTACTGCCTTCAATAAAATTTCTTTGCCCCCAAGGGACAAATGTTTTTCCATCCAGCCCTTCAAACGTATCTTTATTCTTTCAATAAAATGTTTAAAACAATCACTCTGATCCGCTCCAACCATTGCAGGTAACCCCAAATATTTATCTGATAATGCTTCCGTGTCAATATGTAATTCTTGACAAATATCCGCCCTAGTATCCACATTAGTGTTAGGGCTAAAGAAAATGCTCGATTTGGCCAAACTTACCATCTGTCCCGAATTAGCACAGTAAGTATCCAACACGTGCTGTAAGGAAGTTGCATTTAACACATCCGCTTTCATGAGAATTAGAGAATCATCAGCAAATAAAAGGTGTGAGACTGATGGTGCATTTCTGCACACTCTAATTCCCTCAATGCCACCAACTTCTTCTTCATACTGCAACATGCTAGATAAACCTTCAGCGCATAAAAGGAATAGATAGGGAGAGAGCGGGTCACCTTGCCTGATACCTCTTGTAGGGGTGAAACAATCCGTCTCTTGAGAGTTAAACCGCACTCTGTACTTAACTGAACTTACACATGCCATGATCATCTCTATCCACTGTGGATTGAACCCCAACTTAACCATCATATTACGAAGAAAAATCCACTCCACTCTGTCATATGCTTTATGCATATCAAGCTTAACTGCACATAACCCAAACTGTCCAGCCCTTTTGTTTTTGATCTTATGCACACACTCGTAAGCAATAAGAACATTATCTGTTATCATCCTTCCGGGAACAAAGGCACTCTGAGTTGGTGAAATAATATCTGGTAAGATAGTTTTCAATCTGGCCGCCAACATCTTGGAAATAATTTTATAAAGAACATTGCAAAGACTAATTGGACGAAATTGAGTCACTGCCTCCGGAGAATCAATTTTGGGGATCATCACAATAGTTGTATCATTCCAATCAGCCGGGATTTGTCTTGTATTAATTGCAAACAAAACTTCTTGAGTAATATCAGGACCAAGAATGTCCCAATATTTTTTAAAGAATATTGCATGAAGTCCATCAGGCCCAGGCGCCTTCAAATCACCGATGCTAAAAACTGCTTTGCGCACATCATCAGCTGTATAAGGGGCTAACAACATTTCATTCATAGGACCGGTAACCTTCTGTTCCACTTTCTCAAGTACTGCAGGGTCAGTTTGATCCACCTCCGACGAAAAAAGATTAGAAAAATAATTTTGAACATGAGAATTGAGAGCATTCATACCTTCTAACACATCACCATTCTCATCCTTCAGGTTTTTGATAAAATTCTTTTTCCTTCTCGCAGAAGCATAAGCATGGAAAAACGATGTATTTTTATCTCCATTTTTCAGCCAATTCGCTCGAGACCTTTGCATCCAATGTATTTCTTCAAGTTCTAACAGATACTCTATCAACTCAGCAAGTTCCTTCCTTCTAGCATCATTATCATCAGTCATTGGTCCACTCATAGCCTTCTCCAACTCCCTTTGTGCCTGTCGCAATCTCTTCTTTGGTTTTTTAAGAACACGTTGATCCCAGTCATGGAACTCCCGATGCATACGTGACAACCTGTAGTGTATACTGGTTGTCTCATGTTCACCATTCACTTTGTCCCAAGCTTCCCTGACCGTATCGTTGAAACTATCTTCTCGCAGCCACCTTGCTTCAAACCGAAGGGGTTTAGCATTGCCCCCACCCCCCTGGAATGAGTAAAAATCAGTGTTAACTAGCAGCGGCCGATGGTCAGAACGTGCAAAATCCAAGTTTTGCAACGCCGCATTCGGAAACAACAACGCCCACTCCTCGTTGATCAGCCCCCTGTCTAATCTTTCCCGAATCCTCCCCCTACGCCAAGTGAACGAGTCTCCAATAAAACCCAAGTCTCTCAGGTTACAATCATCAATAGCCTGCTGAAATTCTTGCATATAGCGTGGAGGTCTTGGGTTACCGCCTTCCTTTTCAGTCAAAAACATAATTTCATTGAGATCTCCTATCAAAAGCCACGGGAGATTATGATTTTGATGCAAATGACGCATCCGGTCCCAAGTTTTGTACTTATCTTCCCACCGAAATTCTCCATACATTCCAGTGAGCCTCCAAAAGTTAGTACCTTCTTTTATTTTAACATCGATGAACATAGGATCCAGTTCCAAGAGGTCAACAATAATATCCTTTTTCCAAAAAAGCAGTAGCCCTCCTTTCCTCCCATCACCAACACAAACAAACTTCCTGTCCATTCTCATACGACGTCTCAAGCACTCCGCGGGATACGATTCAAGATGTGTCTCAGAAAGAAAAATAACATCAGGATCATTTTTGCGCTGGACATCCAGCACAGACCGAACTGCCGGGTCGTTCCCAAGTCCCCGACAGTTCATTACTAAGAGTTTCATTGCTCCCGGCGGTCACTCTCGAGGAGTGCCGCCGATCCTTCATCATTATCCACGCTTACGGTACTAGTTATTGCTTCACCATTAACTCCTTTGCTCTTCTTCTTATTCAGACTCTTCTGAGGAGTCGATAGGGGATCTGAATTCACCTGGATATTTGGTTGAAATTGATTAACCAAAGTCCCGGTGGTTGTGCCTGAAACGTGACCAAAGCACCCCCAGTTTGGTCCTTCATCTGCACTACTGTAGTTGAGTCCATCGCCAATCTCTTCCTTGCTGTTGAAGTTTCCTGGGTCATGGTGCCCTCCATGTTTCTTTCCCTAACATTGGGTATAGAATTGTTACCCTCATCCATCGCATGCAGGCTGTTCCACCTCCAGTTAACCTCGTCAGGGATACCCCCATTCCGATCAAGATCTTCAGTAGGTTCCCTATTATTCATTCCTCTTCCTCTACCTCTCATACCACGTCCAGAGCCCCACTCATTGTACGCTCCTCACCTTTTGTATGCGTGGCGGGCGGCAAGTGGAATGAATATTAGGCAGCCCAGAGTCCCAGACCAGACCGTTGTGCTCAGCATGAGAGCTCTCGCTCGATCCGGATCATGCCGCTGACGCTGAACTGGACGGCTAGACGAATGGACCAGACCGAGAACACATACATGTAACATGCATATGTGTAGTGATGACTAGTGTGTGTTAAGAGCAACTCTAGCAGTGCCCGCATTCGCGAGAACTGAACTCACGAGTTCCAGGCGACTGAACTCGCAAAATGCAGTTCGTCAGGCCGCGGCGCAGATCAGTGCCCGCAAATAATAGAACTGCAATTTTTTTTCGAAAATTCCCGGGAACTTCATTGTCGCGCGTTCATCATCCGCAGCATAGTTCATACATCGTTCTAATTACATCGCAAAATGCGCATATATGCGCACAACTAACCTAACTTCATATACTGGAGCGAGCTCGCCGGGGGCGGCGCGGTGGCGCGGCCCCGATTTGGCCAAAATCGAGCTCGGGCCAACCTCCATGGCGCGGTGGCCATCCTAGTCGTCGAGGACAACGACGTCGACGTCCATGGCGCGAGCGCGGCTTCCGACGCGCGGATGGCCGCCGCCACCGCCGCGCGCTCCTCCTCGTCGTTGCGCGCGAAGATGAGGCCGGAGTTGGGGGCGACCGCAGACGAGGCCGCAGACGACGCGGGGGAGGGAGGAGCGGCGCGGGAGCTCCCCTCACCTTCGGCGATGGCGCGGCGCGGCCGGCGGAACCACGCGGGCGCGTAGGCGCGCAGGCTCGGCGGCGGCGACTCCTCGCGGTTGCACCACCGCAGCGCCGCGCGCTTCTTCGCGCCGATGCTCCTCCTCCTCTTCTTCTCCACCTCGTCGTCGCGGCCGCCCCCGCCGCCTCCGCACTTGCGGCGCCGCGTGTGCTCGTCGTCGCGGTCGCGGCCGCCGCCTCCGCCTCCGACCCGCCCACCCCCTAGGCCGAAGTGGCCGCGTCCTCCATGGCGGCTCCATATCGCCGATCTACACGCAGCGCGGGCCGATTAGCTCGCCGGAGGTGCTGGCGGCGGCTAGGGTTTCGCGGCAGAGGAGTGAGGGTTTCGACCCGCACTCGCTCCGCCGGCCCGTACTTGTAGGGGGCGGCCGCGGGGATTAGCGGGGGCCCGTAACGCGTTTTTGCAGGCCGGCCCAATTGCAGGCCCTGCTAGAGCGGATGCCCGGCCCGCAACCCGCATTCCCGCCGGAATTTTGCGGGTGCCGGAGCGTTGCGGGCACTGCTAGAGTTGCTCTAAGGTGTGTGTGATGGGGAGGTCTGGTTGCGGGTTCGCGACAAGTTCTTGTCCTCCCCACTAAAAGCCACATGTCTCGCTTTTCTGTTTAGAGTAAAATCCACTCGACATCACTTAACTTGCGGCACTTACTCGCCGTTGTCACCGTACATCGCTATACGCGATTTACGGTCACTAAATACGTGCGCGTGTGTCATCGACGGTCACCGGAGCTTGTAGAGGGCCGTATTTGCTCACATGGCACCGCATCGATCCCACCTGTCAGTGTCAGACCAGCAGCTATGCATAGGGATAGTCTTTGAATAATAAAGAAACAAAAGGGTTAAACTGAAAAACAATTGGACATGGTGGCTGTGCGCCGCAGCGGACGGAGCTCCGGGCTCGATGTGCGCTCGTTCCGCGGTTGGCCAGCGCAGCAACAACATCATCAGCAGTAGGCGACGATGCGGCCATACCAACTCCCCCGCATCCTCGCCCTTCTCCAACGACGGCGGCGGCGGCGGGCCCAACTCCCCGACCATCCGCATGCTTGGGTACTTGCGCAGCCAACGCCACCTCCTCTCCACGGCCGCCACGTCCCTCGACGCCATGGACACCAACATCGCGCAGCCGCCGCGACCTTCAGCGCCCAGTCGCACGAGGCCGCGCACGCCAACAACATGGACGACGCCGGCGAAGGATGTGGGCGCAAAGTCAGGTTGCCAAGGCCTCGCCGTCGACCTCGCGCCATGTGCGCCACGCTTTGGGCAATGGCGGTGAGTTCGCGTTGTGCGCGCCGCCTCCTCGTGCTCATCAGGTTGCCGAGACCTCGCCATCGATCTCGCGCCTTCGAGCTCATGCCGTGCGCGTCGTGTCGCGCTGCGGGTGACGGCGTCGAGCTCGTGCCGCCGAGGCGGTGCCCACGTTCGTTTGGGTGTCAACGACCGCCTCGACGACTCCGGCGGGCGTGTCATTGGTCTCGATCTGGGGATGCAGCGGCTCTGTGTGGCCCATGTCCTAGCCGGCCTTGGCGCGCATGCAGGCTCCCCTTGGAAACGAGGGCAGAGCTAGGTGCGACGATGGCGCAGGCGGACCTGCGAGATCCGTGACGTAGCCCTGGAGGAAGCGGAGGTCGCGGACGAGCTCTCGCCTCGTCTCCTGCGGCCGTCACGTTGAGATCTGGTGGGGTGCCACGTCGGCGCGGTCGGCTATGATAACCCACAAGTGTAGGGGATCGTTTATAGACTTTTCGATAAGTAAGAGTGTCGAACCCAACGAGGAGCTAAAGGTAGGATTAATATCTTCTCAACTTCTATCAACCATTGACACAACTCTACGCACACCGAACGTTTGCTCTATCTTGAAAATAAAACTATAGGAATAAAAACGGGTATAAAAGGATAGCTTTGCAAGATAATAAAGAACAAGAAAGTAAATGTTAGTTGCTGCAGCAATAAGGTAACATAAAGTGACATAATGTAACAGAACCATGAGTGTGAAAAAGTGGTGGAAGGCGTGACGGAATTGTCCATAATTAATTAGTGAAGCTACTCGATACATTGTCTTCGATGAAGTTTTCTATGTGGGAGAGGCAAAGCATACACGTTCTCAAAACTACTTGTGATTACATGTACTATATGATTGGAACATTAGCAAGCATCCGCAACTACTAACATTTATTAAGGTAAAACCCAACCATAGCATTCAGATCATACGATCCTCTTTATCCCATACAATGTCAAAAACCGGGATGGGGCTTAGGTTTCTGTCGCTCCGGCAGCCCTACCCCCGGCCTCCTTCACGTACTACAAACCCTATGATGCCATCCATGCGCGCATAAATATATAATTAGCACCATAGGATTGTACCATATCGACATACAACTCGAATCAACTAAACATATTCAATAATTCTTTCATATGACAAAAAGAACTACACAAACATGACATAGATCATTGGATAATACTTTATAGCATCAAACACCATGTTTACATAGAGTGGTAGAGAGGTCTGTGGGAGAGTGGACCACTGTATACATACAAGGAGGAATTGGCGATGGAGATGACGGTGAAGGCGGCGGCCATGGAGGAAAGGGCAAGACGGAGGCGGCACGGGTGGCGCCAGCGGCGGCGCATGGCGGTGGCCGGCTAGGGGGAGCGCCGCCCCCTAACCCCCTTCCTCCATGGCTTCTTGGTGCTGTAGAGTAGCCCTCCCCCTTGTAGATGAGAGCAAAGGAGAGGCAAATTCGTGAATTTTGGTGGCTGCCCCCAAAATTAGGGTTTTCTCTCTTTATATAGGTGGAGACAATGCTTCCCGGCCTTCCGATTGATGGCCCCTTGATCCAACGGCTCTTGGGCACCTCTAGAACCTTCCTAGGGACCCTCACATCCTTAATGAGGTTCCAAAGTCATGTCTTGGTCGAATCCTCCAAGTTTGCTAAGAGTTGGAGTCAATCACGTCACCAACTTTCGGAATCCCGTAATCAGATATTTGGCATTCAGTAAAACGGGGATTCCTGGAGCTACGAACCTCCGACTGGGCTGTTCTTGGGCTTAAATGAAAGCTATGGAAATTTCCCACAACTTTATCCGTCGTGAGATCTTCAGTTGGCGTCATCTTCAGGTCTCAAACTGTTGACCTCTAAAATCTGTTGGAAGGGACAGATTTCAGGAAAGTCAGATTCCACCTCCAACAAGTCTCCTTTTGCATTTTTGCCAATTTCCAAGCGATTCCTACACATCAAAGTGTAAAACAAGAACATTGTGCACTTTAGCAACTATTAATAGGTTAGTTCAAATAAATCATAAACTTAATATAAAAACAAGTGTCAAAGGCATAAAAGTAGCATGAAACAATAAAAAATTATAGATACGTTTCGGACGTATCAGACTACGACGGTCTGCAGCTTGCCCACTCCCAGGGAAGGTTGCATGGTGATGGTGCCCAGGTGGACGGTCCGCTCGCCATCGATGTTACCGCGCTCGCCTTCCTGCACCGCGGTCACTTTCAGTTTACCAGCAAACGAACAGAAGGATTGAGAGGACCGGAAACGTGCTGGAGCGGTTCGCGGTCGTCTTCGTGGACGTCGGCGTTGCGCCGTCGTGGACATCGGAGTCTCGTCGGCGTCGCGCTTGACAGCGAGCGGGAGCGGTTGGAGATGCGCACCTCCCCAATCCCCGACGCCCTCTCAGCGTGCCGCACTTGTCAAGCAGGAGGTTGGACTTTGGACGCACTCCGGCAGTCCGGCTAGGTGCAGCGGCTCCGTCCTCATCGGTGGCTCAGCTCGCACGACACCGAGGCACACAGCAGGTCGCTGCGAGACGTGGGCTGGCGTCGTGGCACGGCGCCGAGGCGGTGCCACTCGCCGTTTGTGTCAACTAAATCTGCGGCGTACTCAAATGGACTTATCTGCGACTTCCGGCCAGATACATCGCTGCAGTCGGGTGAGAAAGACAGAGGAGTAAGAAGATGGATTGGTGACACTGAACAGTGGATCCCACCGGACAGATTGACTAAAGGTTCAACCTGTGTGCCTCTAGAGATCGATTTATTTGCAAAAAGTTCAATGCTGGAGACTGGTCAACGCAATGCCATGTCAGCAAATACGGCCCTATACAACCTCCAGTGACCGTGTACGACATACTCGTGCGTATTCAGTGACCGTAAATTGCGTATAGCGATGTACGGTGATAATGGCGAGTAAGTGCATCAAGTTCAGTGATGTTGGATGAATTTTACTCTTCTGTTTATCCACGGCCGCCGGCAACCGGTCTGTCGGTAGGCAGCCACGCATCGTCCGTCCTCCAGGTCCTACGCCACACCACGCTGCTTCACTCCCAGCCGAGGCCTGCCAATCCGTGGAGTGGAGTCCTGGACGCCAGCGCTTCCAGCCTCCCAGGCCTAATCGCCACGGTAATGCATGGGGGTGGACCTTTGTGTAGGTGATCATGGGCCGTGGCCTGCCCTTAAAATTCTGCAGTCCATCATAAGAAAACTTCAAGCTCCATCACTTCATTCGGGCTGGAATCATAAAACGGCGCTGCTATACGTACGCCAAACTTAGTACGATTCACGTATAATCCTAGCGAACTTGCCGCACACGCGGGGCAACGAGCAGTTTGGGACCGGACCATGCACAGAGTTTTTGGAGTGAAGCTGAAAAATGGTTCAATTTTCGTATGCCTCGGCTTCATCCAGATACATGGGCACGGGACATTTTATGTGACTCACGCTTCTCGAATCAGACGAGAGCGGAGATGATTTCTGTGATGTGGTCTATCTGGAATTCCCGCAACAGATTAACACATGATCAAGACCGGCCTGATCCGACAACGTCGATCCGTCGTATTAGAGAAGACCTGGCAGTCCTTGATGTACCACGCCAACAAGCAATGCTTCTGCCAGGCTTTGGATGGCGTCCACCTGATTCTGGGGTGCTAAAAATCAACACCGACGGAGCAATTGATTTCGGAATTGGGAATGGAGGTGCTGGTGGAGTAGTACGCTCCTCTTCGGCCCTCGTTGGAGCTTGGAGTAAGCCCCTGTTGGGTGTCACAGACCCTCTCGTCGCTGAATCTCTAGCGGTTCGTGAGGGAGTGATTTTCGCCAAGCTTCGTGGATATCAACATGTCATGGTGGAAACAGACTGCCTGGAGATTGTCAATCTCTGGAACTTTCGGAGCAACTCCCGCTCGGTTGTTGCGCCTATTCTTATAGAAATTGGAGAGCTAGCTACTTCTTTTAGTTCTTTTGTAATTCAACATGTTAATCGGGCGGCACCGTTTTCCAAGTCTTCTCCATCCCGTCTTCCGGCGTACACCGCTAGGCAGGACAGTAGGCCTCCGGAACCCCGGCTCTCGTGATCCTATACGGGAGACAGGCGATCAAGTTTTTGGGAGCGCACTCGCGCGACTACTGGCTACGACTTCTTCCCCAACGACGATTTCTTCCCCAACATCGGCAACCTCTTCATCGACGACATGGACGGCAACATTAATGCCAACGGGACCAGCGGTTCCACTCCCGCTGTAGTGTACGTGTTTCTGTTCTTCCTCTTTGAGATCTTACTGCAGTTCGTATTCGTACTATTGGCTATAGATTCGATCTGTTTATCTATGGTTTTAATAGATCACATGTTTACTTTATTAATTGTTGTTCCAGTCATGAATAGTTTCCTATTTTGTCGTATTAAATCATATGCTGAATTGCTACCGTCCGCTCCAAATGGCTCTACCAAGGATTCCACAAAGTTCCCGAAACCCAGTTTCTCAGAAAAGGCCTGGTATAAATATCCATCCAGAGCAAGTTGCGATTCTTTTAATTACTACATTTTGAAAGATTACACCTTCGACTCCCGCACTGCTCAAGTGTGCGACTCCGTATGAGGACCTCCTTCCCTTTTGCTCTGCCCACTCTCCGTTCACACGGTTATCAAAGCGGAGGAAGGGCGGGCAGCAGGTACCACGAGCCCTCTGTCCCACACATCTATCAAGAAACAAGTGTAGTTCACCGGTTCCACCGAATGCTCCTATCTCTCGGCAAAGATCGTGTGAGTGTGCAGTTATGCTTCGGATGCTTCGCCATGGAATAGATCGAATCAGTTCCCCTTCTTTTCCGGTGCACTCGCTTTGTATCTCCAACACACAAGGAAGGACGCGGTGGGAAGAAAGCTGCCCTAGCCTCTGTCCGGTCGATCATTCCGGTGGCATCTTGCATTCACGCCTCCGTTTGACTGCCGCTCAGGAATGTAGTTGTAGATACGTGAGTCTTAGTGGGTCGTTGGCTCCACCTCTTATCTCCTTCTACGATATGCTGTAGTCGTCGCCATATTCAATATGTCACATAGTCATATCTGCCTCGCAGCGGGTCAGCACTTCCGAAAGAAAGGGAGGGAGGACTTCATTCAGTGACTCCGCGATCGCCCTCTGAACGATCAAAATAAGGTAAATCTTGAAGATAAGTTTTGTACTCGATTAATTTCTCAGTCCCTCTAGTCGGGTGGGCGCCGGCCGGATCCCCCTGAAAACCGTACGTGCGGTCTCCCCACATGCGGCTCACGCCATTTGAGGTGGCCCAGCCTAGCATTCATTCGCAAATCCTGTAGTGAAATTGAGACTGCTCGTTCCTGGTGTAGTGAAGGCCTTGGCCCCGTCCCGTGTGGAGAATGCCCCCCCTTACGGCACGGCTTAGTCTGTTATTTTATTTTGTCAGAGTGGATTCGGACCGCCACTTCTCTGAAAGCATGGTTCTTGCCTCCCTCTCTCCTCCCTCCTTGGAGCTCGTCCATTCGTTGGGTGATCCCTTGCTCTCACGTTCGAGTGTTTGCTCGTCGTTTAGGCCGGTGAGTTACATTTTTGCTCATTGCAGTCGCCTCCGGGGTTCTTCGCACCTGGGTAGTACCAGGACCCTTGTGTCCCGGACTGCCCGCCCTATGACCCAAAACTCCAAATGAGCCTTGCGACGAGACGCGGACATTCCTCATGCTGCGGTTCCCTCCGGTCCGTTCCCGGGTTGGGTTAGGGGAAGATCCGAGCGATTGCCTTCGCGGATCCAAACGTGCTCACAAGGCGCACAATAAGAATAAGACCAATAGAGACTTCATAAGGGACCATTTGAGCTGCAGATCGCACTGGGAGCTAGTGCTTGCTATCTCAGAATAGCTCCATGGATCTCATCGGAAATGTTTGATGCTTCTTGGGGCTTCTTTGGCGATCGTGAAGTCACCGGATGAATTGCCGAGTAGATAGATCAGATTCGGACGCTGCAGTTGTTCCGCGGTGATACGGACTCGTTGATTAGCCTTTATGTGGCGCAAGCACCAAAGGTGAGCATGACCATCATCCGGAGAAAAAAAAACCAGCGCACCCCTTATTCCCAGAGAATCAATCAGATATAATGCAAACCTTTCTATCACGCAAGAATCCTTTAAAGAGCGAAGCACTCCCAATTCTTCCCATTTTCCTTATCACAATGTGAGCTACTTGGAGGTATGGCTGAGTGGCTTAAGGCATTGGTTTGCTAAATCGACATACAAGAAGATTGTAGCATGGGTTCGAATCCCATTTCCTCCGGCACGGAAGTAGCACAGGCGGGCGAAATTACGTGTGAGAAAGAACCTCAGATTGATGGAGTCCGCCGTCGGACAGAATAGCACATCTTAGTGACTAGGAGCGGAGCGCCCCTTTCTTGTTCTTGGTGGCGTCTATAGCGAAGAAGACCTTCCCGAACGAGGGCCGTCCAGTCCCTGGCCGGCTCTCGGTTCTTGAGCAAGCTCCTCCACTTCAGGTAGGATGCTCATAGATGAAGAAAAGAGACTTTGGGCAAGTGGTTCTGGTAGCTCAGCTGGTTAGAGCAAAACAAGCAACGGATTGAGCAACTAGCGTGAAAGTCGTTGCGCGTTAGCCCATCCGTTTTCTTGCTGGACTGCAAATCCTTTTTTTTCTTGTTTCAGTGGGAAGAGCAAGGGGCTTTGCCCTTGAAATCCTTCAGTGGTTCGAATCCACATATGAGCGTCTTTTTTTCGGTATGCCGCTCCGCGAGCAAGGAGCGCCGCGAGGAGAGCGAGAGAACGAAGTGGGCTTTGGTGATGTCGGAATTTGCATCTATTTGTATCTATTTGGTGATCAGCCCGCTAGTTTCTTTGATTCCACTCGGTGTTCCTTTTCCATTTGCTTCCAATAGTTCGACCTATCCAGAAAAATTGTCGGCCTACGAATGTGGTTACGATCCCTCCGGTGATGCCAGAAGTCGTTTCGATATACGATTTTATCCGGTTCCTATTTTATTTATTATCCCTGATCCGGAAGTCACCTTTTCTTTTCCTTGGGCAGTACCTCCTAACAAGATTGATCTGTTTGGATCTTGGTCCATGATGGCCTTTTTATTGATTTTTGACGATTGGATCTCTCTATGAATGGAAAAGGGGTGCTTCGGATCGGGAGTAATCACTTTAGAAAGGGCAAAGGGGGGAAGGACATAGGAAAGAAGTATTTCTTAAATGAGACACTTTTGCATTCTCAAGATGTCACTTTTGTTTTCTATGTTAATTGGCCAGTTCCTTTTAAAAGGAGACTGGGAGTTCGTCAGCGGCTGGTGGCCGTATTTTCTGTTATTTTGTTGGATAGCGATTATTGGATTTCTTTTCTTTTTTTTTTCCTCTGTGGTTTCCGGAAAAAGAGAAATCCAATCGGGAAGGGGCTCATGGCTTTTGGTGGCATCCTGGGTCTCTTTTTCCGTCTGGATGACGGCGCGGCTTTTTGCGATGGTGACAAGGAAGAAAGCACGGGAGAAATCATCGAAATTCCCTCTAGCCCAGAGCCAGAGGGAGAGGGCACAAGCCCGCGCATGGTGGTGGGGCACTTCAAATGTCTGGGGCTCCTCCTAGACATTCCCCTTTACCGGAAACGCCACATGCTGGTCCTTGCTTACCTCCAGAACCATAAGAAAGGGAGCAAGCCCCCTATGTTGGGCTAAACCTCGATCCATCCCAGAGTAGCCGCCGGCTGGACGGCGGCGAACGGGGGGGGGGACTCCTCAAAACGTTGTTTGTGTGTCGATATGGAGGAATCCGACAGGCGGTGGAAAGTTGCGAGACAGTCTGCAAAGGCAAGCTTCGAAGGAAATAGTTACCGGAATTGGGGGTAATTTCTATTTTAGAATAGCATTAATTAACTCTATTTACAAATGTCATTATTTATTAAAGATTCTCATGTTCCGAGGAGGGAACATGAGAATCTCTATTTTATTAATAGGCTCCATAGTTCTCTTTGTAGCCAAGGCCAGAAAAAAAGAAGAAGGCGCTCCCCTAAACATTTATCATAGCTCAAAGGAAGCCGAGTCCCTCCTAGAGCGAATGGACAGACCAAATCAACCAACTCGGTCTTCAAACATATGCTTACTAAGTGCTGTGAAACCAATGGTGAGGATTTGTCACATAGGTGACCTACAGTTGGGTATATACACAAAAAACCTAAAAAAGACAATCCAAAAACCTGATTATAGGCAATTTACTCCAACTGGTTTTATCGCGTCTATGAAGCCGTTTGCCTTCAAAGGGGTGACTTATAAAATGTGGCGCATGAGAGCAGTGTACTGGTTCCAAAACATGAACTGCTATGACGCCATCAAAGGCAAGCCTGAGGGCGATCTTACTCCTGCACAGGAGGAGGCCTTTGTTAAGCTTGATACCCTATTTAAGGGAGCCCTTCTCAGTGTTCTTGACGATTCCATTGTGGACTCGTATATGTCGTTTGACAACGGCAAGGACATGTGGGCTGCGCTCGAGGCCAAGTTTGGTGCCTCGGACGCTGGCAGCGAGTTGTATGTCATGGAGCAATTCTATGACTACAAGATGACTGAAGAGCGTACTGTTGTTCAACAAGCTCATGAAATTCAGTCACTCGCTAAGAAACTTGAGCACTTTAAGTGTGTGTTGCCGGACAAGTTTGTTGTCGGTGGCATTATTGCTAAGCTTCCATCTTTATGGAGCAACTTTGCTACTTCTCTGAAACACAAGAGACAGGATTTTTCTGTTTCGGATCTCATTGAGACTCTTGATGTTGAGGAGAAGGCTATAGCAAAGGACACACGTGCTCGAGTTGCCGAGGCTGGTTCTAGTGCCCACGTGGTACAGAATAAAAATTACCAGCAGCCCAACAAGTTCAAAAACAATAAGAACAAATCTAGGGGCAAAGGCAAGTATGATGGAACGCACAAGCCGTCGCAGCCTACCAACTTCAACAAGAACAATAATAAGCAGCAGCCGAGGAAGGGATCATGCCATATTTGTGGTGATCCAGGCCACTAGGCTCCTCGTTGTCCCAACCGCCATGATGCGTGCGAAGCTGGGAACGGTGGCCAGACTGCCAATGTTGTCATTGGCGACACTGTGATGAAAGAATCTGGGTACGGTATAGTTCCTACTATTCTTTCAGTTTGTCATTCTCCTGAATGGTTGATTGACACTGGTGCCAATGTACATGTTTGCGTTGATGCCTCCATGTTTTCTTCTTACCAGGTCACAGGGACTTCTCCCGTGCTGATGGGGAACGGGTCACATGCTTTTGTTCGTGGTGTTGGTACGGTCGATCTGAAGTTTACTTCGGGGAAGATCGTGCGCCTGAAGAACGTTCATCATGTGCCCTCCATCAATAAGAATCTCGTCAACGGTTCACTCCTATGTCGAGATGGTTTTAAGTTGGTATTTGAGTCCAATAAAGTTGTAATTTCTAAGTATGGACAATTTGTTGGAAAAGGCTATGAGTGTGGAGGCTTGTTCCGCCTGTCTTTGTCAGATATTTGCACTAAAGTTGTTAATCATGTTTTCCATGATAATGAGTCTAATATTTTGCATTCACGACTTTGTCATATTAAATTTGGCTGCATGATGCGATTAGCCAATATGAGTTTAATTCCGAAATTCACCACTGTCAAAGGTTCCAAGTGTCAAGTATGTGTTCAAGCTAAACAACCTCACAAGTCCCATAAGACTGCGGAGGCAAGAAACTTGGCACCACTGGAGCTTATACATTCTGATCTTTGTGAGATGAATGGCATGTTGACTAAAGGTGGAAAGAAATATTTCATGACACTGATCGATGACTCCGCTCGTTATTGCTATGTATATCTTCTGAAATCAAAAGATGAAGCTTTAACTTATTTCAAGATCTATAAAGCTGAAGCAGAGAACCAACTTGATCGAAAGATTAAGAGGCTTAGGTCCGATCGTGTTGGAGAGTATTTTTCCAACGAATTTGATTCTTTTTGTGCGGAACATGGTATAATCCATGAGAGGACGCCTCCCTATTCACGTCAATCAAATGGGGTGGCCGAAAGAAAGAACCGAACTCTAACTGATTTGGTTAACGCCATGTTAGACACATCGGGTCTCTCCAAGGCATGGTGGGGGAGGCGCTAATGACCGTGTGTCATGTCCTAAACCGAGTTCCCACAAAGAATAAAACCATGACTCCGTTTAAGGAATGGGAAAGGAAAAGATTGAAACTCTCTTACCTACGTACTTGGGGTTGTTTGGCTAAAGTCAATATACCAATTCCCAAGAAGCGAAAGCTTGGACCAAAAACCGTAGATTGTGTTCTTCTGGGTTATGCTTCTCACAACATTGGTTATAGATTTTTGATAATAAGATCTGAGGTATCCGACATGCATGTTGGTACAATTATGGAGTCGAATGATGCGACTTTCTTTGAGAACATATTTCCTATGAAGGATATGCCTGGCTCATCTAATCAGGAGATACCTTTTTCATCGAGTCAGGATTTAATTGCAATTCCTGAATCCACCATTTTGATAGAACACGTTGAGAATCCAGTGGAGGATGACAATGAAGCTCCTGTTAGGAGCAAGAGACAGAGGACTGCAAAGTCCTTTGGTGATGATTTCATTGTGTACCTCGTGGATGATACACCCAACACCATTTCAGAAGCTTATGCATCTCTTGATGCTGACTACCGGAAGGAAGCCGTCCGTTGCGAGATGGATTCCATTTTGGCTAATGGTACTTGAGAAATCACTGGTCGTTCTTATGGGTGCAAACCTGTAGGATGTAAGTGGGTGTTTAAGAAAAAGCTTAGGCCCGATGGTACAATTGAAAAGTACAAGGCAAGGCTTGTGGCCAAGGGTTATACCCAGAAAGAATGTGAACACTTCTTTGCTAATTACTCACCAGTGGCCAGGTTGACCACTATTCGAGTGCTACTTTCATTGGCTGCCTCACATGGTCTTCTCATTCATCAAATGGATGTTAAGACGACTTTCCTTAATGGAGAGTTAGATGAGGAAATTTATATGGATCAGCCAGATGGTTTCGTAGTACCCGGTCAGGAAGGCAAGCTGTGTAAGTTACTAAAATCTTTATATGACCTTAAGCAAGCTCCTAAGCAATGGCACGAAAAGTTTGAAAGAACTTTGACTGCTGTTGGCTTCGTTGTAAACGAAGGTGACAAGTGGGTGTACTATCACCATGGTGGGGGCGAGGGAGTTATTCTTTGTCTGTATGTCGATGACATATTGATATTTGGAACAAACCTTGATTTAATCAAGGAAGTTAAAGATATCTGATCTCGTTGTTTTGAGATGAAGGATTTAGGAGTAGCTGATATTATTTTGAACATTAAGCTGCTGAGAGATGATGATGGTGGGATTACTCTGCTTCAGTCTCACTATGTGGAAAAGATCTTGAGTCGTTTGGGTACAGCGACTGCAAGCCTTCTCCAACACCATATGATTCTAGTGTGTTGCTTCGAAGGAATCGACGAATTGCTAGAGATCAACTAAGATATTCTCAGATTATTGGCTCGCTTATGTATTTGGTGAGTGCCACTAGGCCTAACTTCTCTTTTGCCGTGAGCAAATTGAGCCGGTTTGTTTCAAATCCGGGAGATGATAATTGGCATGTGCTTGAGAGGGTTATGCGCTATTTAAAAGACACTATGGAATTCACTATTCCGGTTATCCAAGGGTACTGGAAGGTTATAGTGATTCAAATTGGATATCTGATGCTGATGAGATTAAGGCCACCAGTGGTTATGTTTTTATACTTGGTGGTGGTGCTGTTTCCTAGAAGTCTTGCAAGCAGACCATTTTAACCAGGTCAACTATGGAAGCAGAACTCACAGCACTAGACACAGCCACTATTGAGGCAGAGTGGCTTCGTGAGCTCTTGATGGATTTACCTGTGGTTGAAAAACCAATACCCGCCATGCTTATGAACTGTGATAATCAAACTATGATTGTTAAGATAAACAGTTCAAAGGATAATATGAAGTCATCAAGACATGTGAAGAGGAGATTGAAATCTGTCCGAAAATTAAAGAACTCCGGAGTTATTACGTTGGATTATATCCAAACGTCTAAAAATTTGGCAGATCCCTTCACAAAGGGTCTATCACGTAATGTGATAGATAATGCATCTAAGGAAATGGGTTTGAGACCCACTTTGTGAGTTGTCCACAGTGGTAACCTACTCTATGTGATCGGAGATCCCTTAAAGTTGAAGTGGGAGACAAGCTGTTGGTCAACTGGGAGGAGAGTATTCCTTAATATTATTTATCCCACTCAGATGCAATACTCTCATGTTCATGATCTGTATGACAGGTTGATATTTATCTTAATTTGTTCCGATTGACTTACTTCTATAAACGAAGATGTTGTCCTACAGAGCATCTTTGAGGAACACACCTATATGAGTCTGACTGTTAAACGTCGCAGTCTATGAGAGTTGGGTTCTCTCTAGTAAGCTCATGAAAGGCTTTGGAGTATGACGTATAAGCTCCACCCGCGGGGAAGCCTTGCGGCAGCCTAGTATCGGTCTAGACGTTATGTGAATCTAGTATCGCAGAAAACTTGTAGTTCAAGGCATAGTCCACTATCAAGTTGTGAACTAGCGTAGCGTAATGTTCTAAGTGAAAGTTCAACTTAACAGTCTCCACTAAGCATCGGTATATAAACAATGTTTTGGAACTTAAATGATGACATGAGCCAATGAGACTTTGTGGGGGATTGTTAAAATTTACTAGTATTTACTAGTGGACCATTGGCCCAATAGCCTAATAAATTCTGAAATTCTCCGGGCCCATTCATGCATGCAAGTGGTGGGACTAAAGTTTAGTCCCAAACTGCTAGTTGGATGAGAGTTGCACCAGCTTATATGGTGAGCTCTACTAGCACTTGTATAAGCATAGAAAAGAGAGAGAATAAGAGAATGCCACACGCGCGTTCCTCCTCCGCCGCCCACCTCACCACGCCTCGCCTCGTCTCGACACGTCACGATGCGCCGCAGGTTGGGAATGAGCCGAGCCGATGGCTACCTTTTTGTTGTTCGGGAAAATTAGTGAGTTAATTAATTAGTAATTAACGGACGCGTTAATCACTCCGCCGTTTCCGATTCTTTTGGATCGTGGGGCTGTTACCGACTGATACGTCTCAAACATATCTATAATTTTTGAGTGATCCATGCTAGTTTTGTGATATTGTCACATGTTTTTACTGTCATTTATATCATTTTTATGCATTTTGTCGGACTAACCTATTGACAAGATGCCCAGTGCCAGTTCCCTGTTTTTGCTGTCCTTTTGTTTCAGAAATTTACTTCTGGAAATATTATCGGAATTGGACGAAAATTTACGGAGATTATTTTTACGCCAAGACGAAGACGGAGTCTGAAGGGCAGCCTCGGAGGCGTCCCACAGGGCGCACGCGGGTACCAGCCACGACTTGGGGGGGACCCGCGGGTGGGGCCCGCCCCTGCCCTGTGGGCACCTCCTCGGCCCCCTCCGACTCCTATAAAATCACAAAAAACCTAAAAACATCGAGGCGGCCATTATTTTCCAGAAACTCGACCCCGACGCGCCGTCACTGAAAACCCTAATTCGGGGTCCAATCTGAAGCTGATCCCGGCACTCTGCCGGAGGGGAGATAGATCTCGGAGGGCTCTTCATCGCCATGCCTTCCTCCGGGATGATTTGTGAGTAGTCTCACCTTGGACTACGGGTCCATGGCAGTAGCTAGTTGGTAGTCTCTCTCTCTTGCGCTTCATGTCTTATGATCTTGTGAGCTGCCTAACATGATCAAGATCGATTATTGTAATGCTATGTGATGTGTTTGCTGGGATCCGATGGATTATGAAGTTATGTTCAGATTGTGCATGATTCTTATATGAGTAATTTATGTTCTTGAATGCTGTCCGATGTGCGTAGTTATTTTGGCCAACTGATTGTGTGTATCTCCAAGAGAGGGTATTTATGCTAGATAGTGGGTTCATGCCCCCTTTTGTTCCTAGGCATGAGTGATAGAAACGTCTAAGGGCGAGGGTATGTTGTTGCTACTAAGGGTAAAACAGCGGTGTTAATATCTATTTTGATATTAGTATTGCTTACGTCATGCACTTTACTTAATGCAATTGTCTGTTGCTTGCAACTTAATACCGTTGGGTGACAAGCTGGATAGCGATCCCATGGTGGACTTTTTAGACAAAGATGCAGTTGGACTCAACGGTCTTTGTTCCTTGTCGTGATGCCTCCATAAATATTATCATGTCCTTTTTGTCATAGCTAAATTGGGTTTGTGTCATGATCTTGTCAATGGCCTAGCTGTAATTTGTTCAACCATCGCATGCATATTTTATTTACTTGAGAGACTCCACTAGTGAACTCATGGCCCCCGGTCCATCTTTTTACATTGTTTTCAACCTCATTTACTTGATTTTAATCATCATTACTCCTCTGGTCACTTTTCATATTTTATCTATTTCATCATACAATTAACCGCTTTGTGTTCTGCGAGACCGGTGTCGTGGTATTGTCGAATCTAGCCGCGGCAGGGGTGCCATCGAGCTAGGTAGAGAGAGGGGCATTGGAGACGTGGGGTATTTCGGCAATGGGGAGACAAAGGGTTTACCCAGCTTCGGATCTCGCAACGGTGGCGAAACCCTACGTACTGCTATAATTCACTATAAGGCAATATCGCCGAGTTACAGTGGATTGGGATTGAGAACGTGCCCTAAGGCGTCCGGACCTAGGGCTTACAGGAGGTAACCTAACCGACTAAGCACAGAGTCCTACTCTAATCTGGCTTGGGCCCTGCCTTGTGGGCTAAGTCTTCCGCAATGCAGGCCGGCTTCTGAAACCTTCCCTTAGCCGGATGGGCCTCCTACGCTTCAGCATACTGGGCCGCCCGGTTAAGCCAGATTCGGCTTACCACCACTTTGGGCCACCCTGGTATGCTGGCTTCTAATCTTCTCTGTGAAGACACCTGCTCGACATAACCCCAACAGTAGCCCCCGAAAAGCTTCAAGTACTTCAGCGGCTGGCTTCAATCTTCCGACAATATGTTGTCCGGGAAATTCGTCATCCGTGTCTTGTAGCATTCCCAAAAACCTGAAATCATGTCGAACAGCTTTGTCGATTTTAACTGTGCCGGCTTTGTATGCCGAAAAACCACTTAGCGTGTAATGACACGCGTCCGCCGATTCGACAGTTATATCAGACCCGGCAGTGTGAGTGGAGGAGCATCTTTTGAGTGCAGAGGTTAACTTCCGTTTTTCCCGCGCTGAAACCGAGGCGTCGGAGGAAAGGAACCGTCTCCAACGGCTTGATCTGTGACACGTGGCGAGAAACCCGGCTGCTGACCGTTGCACACATCTCGGCGCAGGGCTATAAATGATGACCGCATCGTCTCCATCGCAATCTCCACACCATTCGTAGCCCTAGCTCAAAAAATCGCATCCAGATCTCATCTCTCTCTCCCGAGCTCAAACTCCTCCGATTCTCTTCGATCTCCATGGCATCGAGCGCTCCGAGCTCCCCAGCGATCGACGCAGCCGCGGCCGGTCCGACTCCGCCGATGGGAGGAGCTGCTTCCACGGCCGCCGCCGCCGTCACCGAGCCATCCGCCGCTACTCCTGCATCCTCACCAACTCCGGTGAGTTCCTCCACCGCCTCGGGCCGCGACACAGTGGCTCTGGCAAAAGCCGCTGCCACAATGGCTTCTGCTGCCGCAACCGCTGAGGCCGCCATCGAGGACGCAAGCATTGGCGAGGAGGAGGAAGAGGAGGAAGCCGGCAGTGGCAAGGACGCAGCCAACAACCCGTCCCGCAACTGGGCCTGCTCGGTTGTGGACGAAGTCGAATTGAAGGGGATGGAGGCCGACGGAGCCATTCTCCAACTTCTGAGTCGAATCTGACTTGGCGATCCGCCTTCGGCGACCCCTATCCGACTCCCATCAGAGACGAGCGGGTACTTCTTTCTTCCCATGTAATTAGGGGATTTTCCTTGCCGCCGTCGGCTTTTCTGGTAGACCTCTTAGATCATTACGGCCTCCAGCTTCACAACATTACCCCGAACAGCCTGCTGTACATCTCCGGCTTTGTAGCACTGTTCGAAGGATACTTAGGCATAAAACCTAGGTTAGACTTCTTCGAATGTTGCTTCTTAGTCAAGAGGCAAACCGTCAACAAGGAGCTGCTGGTGGCCGCACAATCAGCTTCAACTGCCGCCGAGATATCGACTGGTACCCTCAAGTGCCTATCGTCGATTCGGCAAAGGGATGGGTGTCCACCTTCTTTTACTTCAAGGATGTGGCGTCTCCAAACCGGCTGCAGGGGCTTACCCCTTTCACAGACGAAGCCGGCACGCCGCTGCCTTCTTGGAAGAAGAAGCCGTCCGGCGGAATGCCGGTAGAACATGCCGTCCTTCAAGCTCGGATCGCGCAGTTGACGTCCGGCACTCCTCCCTTGACTGGGGAGGACACCATCATTTGCTGGATGAAGAGACGGATCCAGCCCCTCCAACATCGTGCTCGCCTTCTATGCGAGTACACGGATAACTCTGATCCCATGCGGATCAACGAGAAAGACCTGGAGCAGAGCCTGTTTGAGGCTCGCTTCAACAAACTCATCAAAGCCCGGCCTGGAGAAGGCCGGCAATATGAAGAATCATTGCCGATGTTTACGGCGTACCAACCCTCCCCCAAAGGTACTTTGACTAACCAAAGTTCAATTCTTTGAGAGATTCGGGTTTGCTTTTGTCGGACTAACATGTAATATGCCAGATTCCTGGAATCACCGACATCCGCCCTGCTGGGAAGCCGTCGTCCAGCAAGGCGTCCACGCGGCCCATCTCCATTTCCTCGGCTACTGCAGAAAGCCGAAAGAGGAAGGGCCAGTCGACCACGAGCGGCGCTAAGTCGTCAGAGGACGACGATGCACTCGCTGGGCTCAATATCCCCAGCAAAAAGTAAGTCGACTGTCAACATCTCCTCCTTCCCTTGCAGCGATGCCGGTTTTGCTAAATTTCATCTTTTACCTTTGCAGGGTAAAGAAGGGCGCTCCGTTGAAGATAAAGACGGTCGCCACGAGGAAGAAAGCCTCTCCTGCCATCCCTCCACCAACTCCTCCGGTTCCAGAGCCGAACCCAACAGAGGAGAACACACGCACCATGGTGACGGCTCCGCCTGTTGGGAGAGCCGGGGTTATTCCCCCCACACAATGGACGGAGATGACGGGGAAAGTGACTGCAACCTCCTCTCCAAGGGCTGAAGCTCCGGCTAATGATGCCCCAACCTTTCCCCCAATCAAAGCCGAAGCCTTCGACGAGGAGGGGCGCATCAAGCCGGAATTCATGAGCCGGTTCATGAAGGCTCCTCGGCTTCCCCGGAAGAAGGGAACAACCGTCCGGGACGACGAGCCGGATCGCACCAAGGCCTATGACACCTTTGATGTCATAGAGATTCTTGAAGATCAGCAGAACTACTTTGCTGATAGCTTTGAGGCCGGCATGACGCTTCTCCGCGAGCACTACCAGGTAAAATACCTTACCAGTAGCCCCCGAGCACTATGCCGGGTTAAGTTATTAAAACTAGCCGTCATAGTGATCCGAGTTAATGCGCATGCATACACTTAGCCCCCTAGCCACTGAATGTCGTCATGTAGCCACCTTAACTTGTAAATATAGATTTAGGCTTTTAGCAATTCCTTACGCAGATCCACCGAAAAATTGGCGCTGAAACCATCAATTCTTTGGGTGTGCGAAATTAGGAGATGCGCCGGCTTAAGACTGAACTGGCCACCAAAGACGCGATCATCGAAGGGCTTGAGGCAGACCGGGTTCAATACCAAGGTAACAATGCTGAATCCTTAACTTTGAGCTCCAGGATTGCTTTTATACTGCTGACATTTTCTTGTTTTTGCAGATGCCATCATCAAGCAGATACCGGCATTGTCGACCAGCTCCGCGACGAGAACATTGAGCTGAATAAGCTTAACCAATCGATGGCGGCGGAGCTGGAAACGGTCAAGAAAAATCTTGCCAGAGCCGAACAACTTCTGGAATCAGAGAGGCAGAGTCACAAGGACGCCCTCACTGAGGTCCAGGACCGGCTTAACAGGCGCCTCGATGAATCGCTGGCTATCGACAACCAGCTTTTGAGTAAGTATCGAAAAAACTTAAACTCATCACTTTGTCTTAGCCAAATATAACTGAACTTCGCCTTTTTGCAGCTCCGGCGGGTTACGGCCATGAACTAACGGCGGAAAACCGGCTTGACCGGATTCTGGAAGTAGGGGAGCTTATCCCGAAGATTATTTCTTCGGGAAAAGAGCTTGCTGAGAAGTTCTTTCCCGGCAACCCCGAGCCCCCGACAAACCTTGCCAGCTTAGAAGCTGAACTGGCCGAAGCGGCTTCATTCTTTGAGGAACGGCTTCGATTCAGTGCTCGCGGAGGTGCCAAGACGGCCTTAGGCTTGATGATGGCCCACTACCCGGAGGCGGAAGCCTGGCGTGTGGCATCCGGCTTCCCTCTGGAAAAAGAGGACGACATAACGCTGGATGACCAAGATCGCAAGAAGATCCTTCACTCCGTCTCCGGCTATGCCAGCAAGATTGCCAACATGGTCTCCTTGACCACCATCTTTAAGGAATTCCGTGCCCGCCGACTCCTGTCCAATCAGATGATGACAATGAGGCGGCGGAGAAATCATCATGAGCCGAATTTGCTCGCTGAGCCGGCATCCTGAAAATGTAATGGGAACATGTAAAGCCGTTCCAACAATGTAAATGTCTAGAAACAACTAAATCTTTTGCTGTATGTTAGTCAGCTTTATATTTGCAAACTTGCAATTTTATGCCTCAGTTCAATCTGGCCTTGNCGGCAACCCGAGCCCCCGACGAACCTTGCCAGCTTAGAAGCTGAACTGGCCGAAGCGGCTTCATTCTTCGATGAACGGCTTCGATCCAGCGCTCGTGGAGGTGCCAAGACGGCCTTGGGCTTGATGATGGCACATTACCCGGAGGCGGAAGCCTGGCGTGTGGCATCCGGCTTCCCTCTGGAAAAGGAGGACGGCACACCGCTGGACGACCAAGATCGCAAGAAGATCCTTCGCTCCGTCTCCGGCTATGCCAGCAAGATTGCCAACATGGTCTCCTTGACCACCATCTTCAAGGAAATGCCGTGTCCGCCAACTCCTGTTCAATCAGATGATGACAATGAGGCGGCGGAGAAATCGTCATGAGCCGAATTTGCTCGCTGAGCCGGCCATCCTGAAAATGTAATAGGCAATATGTAAAGCCGTCCAAACAATGTATATGTCTAGAAATAACTAAGCCTTTTGCTGTATGTTAGTCAGCTTTATATTTGCAAACTTGCAATTTTATGCCTCAGTTCAATCTGGCCTTGACACCTTAGCCTTTAAGCGCCGGCAAACCTATGGCGAAGCTAACTCGCTGAGCAACAGGGTACGCAATGACCAATCTGTTTAGACTCAGAACAAGTGCCGCCTTTCGGTGCCGAAACGCTTTGAAGCAACCCGGCGCAAAAAGCTAGCAGACAAACATTAATTTGGCAAAACGTTGATTTTTCATCACCTTAAGGCGGATTCAATCATGAAAGAGTTTACCAACGAGAGCAACACAGGCAATTTCGGGTAAACAGATAATAACAAGATCATAGGGAAATAAAGGATGGTACAGATTCTCGAATTCGACATGAGAGAAACCAATTTTATTTCATGATCACATTGACATGGTTACAATAGAATTTGCTAAGTGTAAAAAGGACGTAGCTGAGCGATATTCCACGGACGTTTCGTCTCATCTAAGTCGTCATCTACATGCCTTTTCCTCTTGCGACCTTTCTTCCTGGGATCTTTCTTTGAATCCCTTAAGTCGATGAGATAATATGACCCGTTTTTCAGAACTTTGCTGATAACGAAAGGTCCTTCCCATGGCGGGGATAATTTGTGCTGCCGGCTTTGCACAAGCCGAAGCACTAAGTCGCCTTCTCGAAAAGATCGATTCCGCACTCTACGGCTCTGATAGCGACGTAGATCTTGTTGATAGATGGCGGATCTTTGGAGAGCTAACTCTCTTTCTTCTTCGAGGATATCTAAGCCGTCTTGACGTGCTTCTTCTGCGTCTTTCTCGACGTAGGCTGCGACTCGAGGCGAATCGTGGATCATGTCGGATGGGAGCACCGCTTCTGCACCATAGACAAGGAAGAAAGGGGTGAAGCCGGTTGATCTATTTGTGGTAGTACGAATACTCCATAAGACCGCCGGCAATTCCTCAACCCAAGCGCCGGCTGCTCGATGCAAAGGAGTTTCAAGCCTCGGCTTAATACCTTGCAGAATAATGCCGTTAGTGCGCTCTACCTGTCCATTAGATTGCGGGTGTGCCACAGATGCCACGTCGAGTCGGATCTTTGATCGGCAGAACTTCGATAGCTCACCGACGGCAAAGTTTGTGCCATTGTCAGTGATAATGCTATGCGGTATGCCGAATCGAGTTGTAATCTCGACGATGAACTTTGTAGCTGTAGCTCCGTCGAGTTTCTTGATGGGCTTTGCCTCCACCCACTTCGTGAATTTGTCGACCGCCACCAGCAGGTGAGTTAAGCCTCCTCTGCCGTCTTGAAAGGTCCCACCATGTCGAGCCCCCAGACCGCGAACGGCCAAGTAATAGGGATCGTTCGGAGCTCCTGAGCCGGCAAGTGAACCTGCTTTGCGTAGCGCTGACACCCTTCACAAGTCTTGACGATGTTGATAGCATCCTCCTTAGCCGTCAGCCAGAAGAATCCGTGCCGAAACGCCTTGGCGACTAACGCCTTTGCCGCCACGTGATGCCCACATTCGCCGGAGTGGATTTCTTCCAGATTTGCCGTCCTTCCTCTGGAGAGACGCATCTTTGGAAGATGCCGGATGTGCTCCTCTTGTAGAGTTGTCCATCAATAATCGTGTACGCCTTTGCTCGACGCTCAATTTGACGGCTCAGCACCTCGTCGTCCTTGGGTAGTTTCTTATTAATCAAGAAATCAATGTAGGGCGTGGTCCAATCTGGGGTTACCAAGCACACTGAACTGATTCTGCCGACAAGGGTAATCTTCGTCGCCACCTTTGATGGACGGCTTGTAGGTGATGGAGAAATACGTCTGGTGGCACTGCCTTTTTCTGGAGCCTATTCTGGCCAAGGCATCAGCAGCTTCATTGTCATCTCGAGATATGTCGAACCTCTAAGCCGGCAAAACATCGGCCGAATTCATCGACTGTTCTCCTGTATTCCGCCATTGTGGACTTTTTGTGTCCCAGCATCATCAAGTTGTTGTGCAACTAGATCCGAGTCGCCATAACAGAGAATGCGCTTTACTCCCAGCTCCTTAGCCATATGAAGGCCGTGGAGGAGAGCCTCATACTCTGCTACATTGTTGGTGGCATTGAAGTGGATTCGGAGGACATAACTGAGCTTATCACCCTTAGGCGATTTTAGTACCACTCCAGCCCCCCGAGCCTTCCTTCATCTTTGAGCCGTCGAAGTGCATTATCCAGTACTGAGAATCCGGCAAAGGTGTGCTTCTCCATCGCCTCTGTCCAATCTGCAACAAAGTCGGCTAGAACCTGAGACTTGATGGCGGTCCTCGTCTTGTACTGGATGTCAAAAGCTGCTAACTTGATGCCCCATTTGGCGACTCGACCCGTTGTGTCGGCATTATTGATGATCTCTCTTAATGGAGCCTTGCTGACCATCGTGATTGTGTGATCTTGAAAGTAATACCGTAATTTTCTGGCGGCAAAGAATACACCATAAGCTAACTTCTGGTAGTGAGGGTAGCGTTGCTTTGAATCTGAGAACACCTCGCTAATAAAGTAGACGGGGCGCTGATCCGGCAATTGCTTCCCTTCCTCCAGGCGTTCCACTACAATGACGGCGCTTATGACGAAATTTGTGGCCGACACGTAGAGGAGAAGCGGCTCTTTTTCCCTTGGAGCTGCTAAGATTGGAGCATGCGTTAACGTATACTTCAGCTGAGCCAAAGTTGCCTCTGCTTCCTCTGTCCAAATGAAATTGTCCGACTTTTTGAGGAGCTTGTATAATGGCAATGCTTTGTCGCCAAGCCGGCTAACAAAATCGGCTTACAGCCGCGACGGGCCCCGTAAGCTGTTGAATGTCTTTTAGACAGGATGGCCTTTCGATGTTCTGGATCGCCTTTATCTTTTCCAGGTTAACTTCAATTCCTCTTTGGGAAACAATGAAGCCCAGAAGCTTGCCTGCGGGTACTCCGAAGACACATTTTGCCGGATTAAGCTTCATCTGGTACTCCCTTAGATTTGCAAAGGTTTCCGACAGATCGACGATAAGATCGCCGCGCTTCTTCGACATGACCGCTATGTCGTCGACGTAGACGTGAACATTGCGGCCAATCTGCTTGTCCCAAACACCGCTGCATACACCTTTTGGTAAGTAGCACCAGCATTCTTTAAGCCGAAAGGCATTGTGACATAGCAGTAATTGCCATATGGCGTGGTGAAGGACGTCTTGATTTAATCTGACTCCTTCATCTTAATCTGATGGTAACCCGAATAAGCATTTAGAAAACATAGCATCTCTGAGCCGGCAGTTGAATCAATGGACCTGATCGATATCGCGTAAGGCGAACGGATCTTTAGGACAGGCTTTGTTCAAGCCGGTGAAATCAATGCACATACGTAGCTCAGAGGTGTTCTTCTTTGGGACTAGCACGGGATTTGCCAACCAATCAGTGTGGACAACTTCACGGATGAATTTGGCGGCGGTGAGTCTTAGGATCTTCTTTCCGAACGCCTTGCGCTTCTTAGTTCCGAGCCGGCGGAGGCCTTGCTTGACCGGCTTTGCGTCCTTTTTGACTTTTAGGGAGTGCTCGGCAAGTTTCCTCGGGACACCTGGCATGTCAGATGGTGACCAAGCAAAAATGTCCCGGTTCTCAGGGAGAAAACTTGACGAGCTCGCCTTCCTATTTGTCGTCGAGGCCGGTACCGATGGTGACCTCCTTTGTCGGATCGTCCTTCGAGAGCTTGATCTTCTTGGTGTCATCCTTTGGCTTGAAGCTTGAGTCAACCTTGGAGGACGGCTTCTCTGTTGCCGGCATCTCATCGGGACCAATTGTTTTCTTGAGATCCTCCAACTCTTCCCTGCAGATTTCTTGCTCAGCATGGATGGCATTAGAGGCCTCGTACTCCTTGGCTTTCTTGAAGTCTCCTTTGACTGTGATGAACCCATTGGGTCCCGGCATTTTCAACTTGCTATAGATGTAGCAGGGCCGAGCCATAAATTTGGCAAAAGCCGGACGTCCAAAGATTGCATGATATGCACTTTTGAAGGGAACCACCTCAAAAGAGACGTCCTCAGTCCGAAAATTATCGGCTTCACCAAAGGTGACCTTCAGGATAATTTGCCCCATCGAAGAGGCTTGCCGTCCCGGCACAATCCCATGAAACTTCACAGTACTGTGGGTGAGTTGTGACTCGGAAAGACGCATCCTCTTCAACGTTGCGGCATAAAGTATGTTGATACTGCTACCGCCATCCATGAGCACCTTTGTCAACTTGTACTTGTCGACTATAGGGCTGACGACTAAGGCGTAGGTGCGCTTTGCAGGAACTCTATCCGGGTGATCACTGCGATCCCATGTGATGGGTGTGTCGGACCCAATCCAGATATTGAGGAACTGCGGGCACCGTGGCGTTGAGTTCTCGCCAAGCCGCCTTCTCTTTGCATGAAGAATCTGTTGCCAAGTTGACGATGAGACTTTCGGCATGCTTAGGGAATTTGCTGCCTTTTTCTTTGGAGGCAGCGTCATCCGACTCTGAAGCAGCTTCCTCCTTCTCTTTGTCGTCCTTCCTGGACTTGCGCTTGTTCCTTGACTTGCCGGCTTTGGGGTCCTTGGCGATGTCCCGATTGATGTGACATTGCTGGAGTGTGTGGGAACTTGTTCCATCAGGCCTCAGATGATGGACACAGCGGTTGTGCTTGATGTCGTCATACTTCACCGCTGGCGGCCGGGATGATTGGTTATTTGTCGGCTTCTTGCCCTGCCACTTGCCATTGCTTGAGCCACCCTTTGCAAAGGCGGCAGTGACTTCGTGAGAAGGGCCGGCTTGGTCTTCAATCTTGTTTTTCCCGGACTCGCGTCGGCGGTTTTCGGCATCCTCCCTGTTGTCATCATCAGCAGCGGCATACTTGTTTGCACAAGCGAGTAAGCCCCCCAAAGTCTCCGACTCGTCGCTGTAAATCATGAAGCGAAACGTCGTCCCCTTCCTCAGAGATTGCTTGAAAGCATGGATCGCCTGAGTTTCTGAGACGCCCTCGCAAGCATTCTTGATTTCACTCCATCGTGAGACGAACTCACGGCTAGACTCATTCTTTTGCTGCACGCACCGCTGTAAGTCGAAAATCGACTTTGGGCGCTTATATATGCCCTGGAAGTGCTGAATGAAGACACGCTTCATGTCACTCCAGGTATGAACTGTCCTCTCCGGCAAACCTTCAATCCACATGCGTTCCGTCCCGGTTAACATCAGGGGCAAAAATCGCACTGCAGAGTCGGCGCTGCCTTGATATATATCGCAAGCACTGACATAATCTGAGAGCCAGGTCTCAGGATTAGCCGTACCACTGTACTTCTCAACCATCTTTGTTACGTTCGACAAAGTGGGAGGTAGAATTTGCTCTCTGATTGTTCTGCCAAAACACTTGGGGCCAAGGTATTGGGCGTCTCTGGCCGACTTCCTCTCCTCGATTAGGCTTCGAACATCATTGGCTGATGGCGGTTTTCCAACCGACTTTTCCTGTCTTGGTTCTTCCCTGTGACGGCTTTGGCTCGCCCGACTCGTGTTACGCGGAGGGCTTGGAGTCCTTTGCCGTCGTGGAGGGGGTATGTACTTGGAAGGGTTATCTCCCTTTTTGCGCGGTGGAGGCGGCGGTGGAGGTGGCATATGATCTCTGTTGTCCTCCCTTCGGGGTTGGTTTTCCCCCTCACGTCGTCGCTCCTGACGGGGTAGTGCCGCCTTTTCCTTACGAGGGTCCTCCTTTCGCTCGCGGCTCCGATGTCTTTCCCGACCAGCCTCCCGATGGCGTGAAGAGCCAGTTCGGGATTCCGCGCCCTTAGGCTGCTTGTCCTTCGGGTCCCTGCTGCCTTTGGTGTGGCTGCTTGAGCCGGCCGGGTCATCGTCTGGGTCTGCAGGGGCAGCAGCCATTGGCTTGTTGGCAGTTGACTTGCAAAGGCGAGAATCGTCAACTAGCCGTCCTGTTTTGACTTGCGAATCGTTTTGCTGCTGTGCAACCTCCAGTAGATAAGCCGAATACTTAAGCCGAGCGTCACGATCCAACGATTTGTCGAACATGACCTCCTGGGCAGCCTCCATGTTTTTGGCTGGGGTATTGAAGTAACACAGGTTTGTCACCAGGTCACGTCGGTGGTGGTACTTCCTCCAGACTGAATCGACATGGTCGGCTTCCCACTTGCTGCGGAAATCCAACCTCTTATGCAGATTCTTATCACGAGGCCACCAACAACTGGTTTTCTTGTTTTAAATCGGTTCCTTCTTTCTCTTGTTAGATGAATTGATGCCTAGAAGTGAACAGAATAATTAAGAATTTAAGATGGGAAGAGAGAACTTTAAGATTGTCTAATTCATGGTAGGGTTTGTTTTTAGACAACAATTGTTTAGCATCTCTTCTTCTTAGATTTCTGCTACCTTTTTATTTAACTTGTTCTCTGAAGAATCACAGAAGTAGTTAAACTAGACTAAGTAAATCTGTAACTTTCAGCAAGAGGGTGAGAGATACAGTACATAGTTTCAGTTTTAGCCGGTGGCAGAGAGCAAGGGAGCATCGGTTCTTGCAGTTTGATAACCTGAATTGTCGTGGTATTGTCGAATCTAGCCGTGGTAGGGGTGCCATCGAGCTAGGTAGAGAGAGGGGTTTTGGAGACGTGGGGTACTCCGGCAACGGGGAGACAAAGGGTTTACCTAGCTTTGGATCTCGCAACGGTGGCGAAACCCTACGTGCTGCTATAATTCACTATAAGGCAATATCGCCGAGTTACAGTGGATTAGGCTTGAGAACGTGACCTAAGGCGTCCCATAGGCCGGCTTATAAAGACGTCCGGTCCTAGGGCTTACAGGAGGAAACCTAACCAACTAAGTACAGAGTCCTACTCTAATCCGGCTTGGGCCCTGCCTTGTGGGCTAAGTCTTACGCAATGCAGGCCGGCTTCTGGAACCTTCCCTTAGCCGGATGGGCCTCCTGCACTTCAGCATTCTGGGTCGCCCGGTTAAGCCGGATTCGGCTTACCACCACTATGGGCCACCCTGGTAGGCTGGCTTTCAGTCTTCTCTGTGAGGACACCTGTTCGGCATAATCCCAACATGAATGGTGTGCTAAGTTTAATCCCTGTCCTGTTGTGCAAATACTTGGCACACTGAACCTGTTAAATTCGAACTTAAACCACCAGGAGAAAGATGTTAGTGCTCAGAATGCTAGCTGTACTTCAGTACCTATGTTCAGATTTTAATAAAAGAGCTAAAGCCCAGGAAGCGATCACCGTAGCCTAACGTTTGAACTAGTTGCTGTGCCCATGCTTCAGTGTACTGGATACACATACTTGAGTTTTAAAGAAGGTAAATAGAAAATAGCTGGAGATCAGCAACTTGTGAACGTTTAACCCCCAATACCAATTGGAACCGGTTACTCTTCATCGAGTTTAATCTGTGCAGTCATCGTACGCCGGTGCAGGCTTGGCCTGGCAACCAGGCCCTGCTTGTCGGTTTGACCCCGTCAACGCAGGCGTTTGGATGGGACCCCCGGTTCCACTAGTCAGACGTAGTGGCTAGCTAGGCTGTCGGTGTAAAAAGTGTTTTCCTGTATTTCTGTAATTCCAGGAATTGTAGAATCTTATAAAAGCAATAACGAATTCCCTGTTTAGCTATGTGCAAGATACCAAAATGTTCAGAAAAATGCTCTCTATGTATTTATGTCAAATTGATACATGCTTAAGCAACTTTGAACCCCATTTATATTAGAAGAATCGAATAACCTTTTGAATTAAATATGGAGGTATTTCAAATGCTATTTTAGATGGATTTGGACTCCATTTAAATTGATATTCCTGTTTGGGGTTTAATTACAGTGCATTATTATGACATGTCATTCATGTGTCAGTGCATTGCATAATGGCATGTGTTAATGTTCTCTTTCTTTCTGGTGTTGTTTCCTCTTGGTAGAGCACGAGTCTGTGATCGATGTCGACAAAACCGAAGACAAATACTTGATCATCGACGAACAAGACAAGGCAAGCCTAACCCACTTTTTGAGCATTCCTACATACTATGTTTTCCCCAATTTATTTTGAGCCTCCACAGTATAATTTGCATGCGGTTCAAGTGTCTTTTGTTGATAGTTATAGCAATCATTTTCTGGTGCATGCCTAGTTGTTGTATCCACTGCTCCTAGCATGACTAGGTTTTGCTTGTGTTGCAGCTAGAGCCTGTTATTTATATCGGATATGCTTAGCCATGCATAGCTTTATGTTTTGAATCATCTTGTTGATGATGAACCTGGTATGATCGGGTGACGTGGTAAGATGCAGTGATGTGTGATAAACTTGCTTAAGGCTTAAATGAGTGGCCATACTGGGATTGTGGTGTTTTATCTCATTCTCGCCACTCCGAACACGAGTTCCCGCTTTCGAGCCAAGACTGAGCGTGCAACCACACGTGGGCTTACGAACCCACATTGATTGCGTAGGTCTATCCACAGGTCCTGTAGTTCGGACTTTCATTTGGCTGTGAGTGGCGATGAAGGAAAAGGTTTAGAAAAGCACGTGGTGCATAGGGACGTAGCTGTGGTCAAAGGTGTTGAAGGCAGCATATCCAGTGGGGGTGCCATGGCACCCCCTCCAAAAAATATAGTAACACTTTTAGCTACTATTATTTGCACTAATCATGGCTTACGGTAAGCCTAATAGAGAATGTTCTAAGTTTGGCACCCCACAGATTTCATCCTAGATCCGACAGGCACTGAACCTTGGCTTCCGGACACATCGATGGCCCATGGATATGTTTATGTAAGGTAAAGGTTGTAGCCGATCATCCTCTACCAGCACGCCTTGGAAGTGTGCAAATTGCATGGCACTAAGTCTTTCGTGTGGATAAACTTGTACCCCTGTAGGGTTAAATATTTTCGAAAGGCCATGTCCACGTCTATGGACGAGTTGGTGATGACTCAAGGATCATAGATAACATTAACCTGTTTGTAAAGCTTGGCAATCAAGTGTGATGATATGCCTCCTCCAGGTGGAACAAGGAGGTGATCCGAGATGTGCCGGTTCAGCTAATGATGTTTCGGTGGATGGTACATGATCAGTAGAACTTAAGCATCACTCTCTCTTCCCCTTTGAAAGTTATGCATAGACGATTCCAAGAACGTTGACAATTTGTCCGAGAGTAGCTCCACCGACCGGAACATTGTGAGGAGCTCCCGTGTCAATCACTTCCATTCCTCTCATCAACCCGTCTGTAGCACTCATAGCTACAGCCCTATGTTGATTGAGCTAGTAGCTCTATCTCGGTCTTGCGAAGTACCCTCGCAAAACAACTTCACAGAAAGCCTATCGCAACATTGAGCTAGTAGCTCTATCTTGGTATTGCGAAGTACCCTCGTATTCAGCCTGTATTCAGCCTTGTTTCGTTGATATTTTTGTGCAGAGTACGTAGCTGATGCAGGTATGTGTATAGACATCGACACCGACACCGATGACTAGCTTGGGTTCCTAGATGGCAACCTGGGGCATCATGACCAACACGGACACGTGGTTATGTTTTGGCCTCTTAGTCATTTTGTTAAAGTTGCTATATCTAATAGCATAACTTGTTTAATTGTAATGATGTAATGTTGCTTCATATGATCTCTGTATCTGCATCTTCCCTCCGACAAGGGTGGTTATATCTGCTTTGAGTCGTAGAGTCACTGTTGTGTTACTGGTTGTTCCTGCCCACCTGTGCATGATGCGTGTATGGATATTGGCCACAAGCTAAGCTTTGTAGTACAATCAGCTCTCAGCTTCTCTTTTGTATTGTGCTTTTAATATGGACTATCAAAGGAAATTAAAAAGCTACACACTAAAAGGTTACAGGGCTAATCTTTTAGATCTAATATTAAATCTTAGCAGTACGTTTTAGACCGTCAAAATGATTGGGATGATGTGGCTCAACCCACCCTGTATCTTGATTTTGGTATATCATAGATAATAGATTATTGTAGTTTTTCCTCGTAATAAGTTTTAACCAAGTGTAATCATATTGCTTTTATGGCTTTCTCTTTGTATACACGTGAATTTTCATGTCTTATGTTTACATGTGCAACAAAAAACTGTAATGATCGTAGCATGCCGGGCACGGCAGTTTACCTCGTTTACTCAAGTGTATGGCTCAAGTTTGAACTTCAGGAAAACGATCCCTATAAGTCGACCTACAGGAGCGAAACGTAGGTCACCCGTCTCACGGTGGCTTTTTAGGCCATCTGCCTCATATATTTAGGGCCTAAGAGCATCTTCATTAGATGACCTATTTTGGGGCTTTTTTTTTGGTTTTAGCCTTTTAGGGCACCACTTTTTAATATTTAGGGCACGAGAAACAGAATTGCTTCGGTGGATGATGTATTTTAGGACATGGAAACTAGAGTTGCTCCGGCAGATGATGTAAAATAGGGCACCAAACACTAAAATGATAGCATATTTAATACTTTACAAACTACATACAAATTTAAACACACTTCTACTACATATCCATACTACATTTGTACTACACTTCTACTACTACATTTCAACTAGCCACTCTACTCATTGCCGGAGCTAGTCCAATCGAACGAGGAGGAGGACGACGACTCCACCTTCACCGCCGTCGAGGGGCCGGCCCTGTCGGTGCTCTTGTTCTTCGCTGTCCATCCCATGCCCACTAAAACTTGAGCTCTATTTGCACGAGTTCCAGGTGCTCTTCTTGCAGCTTCGTATGGCCAGCTCGTCTGCCTCCGGGATGGCGAGCATCCAATCGGTGCGGCAGTGCTGCCGCTCCTCTTGTGCGGTGGCAACCCGCACCTCCGACGCGAGCCACTCCGCCTATTACCGGGTGATGTCTGAGAAGTTTAGCTCCGACTTCGGCCGGGCAAACCTCCACGCGACAGCGTAGTAGGTGCGAGCGGCCAGATCTGGCGAGTCGAAGGTGCCCAGCCATATACGATGGCCGCCGCTCGTAATCTCTGTCGCACAGCGGCCGGACGACCGTAGCCGGACCCGCAGAAGCCCGTGCTGCTCCGGACGTGGCGGCGTGGCGGCATATTCCAGCGGCAATTGACCTCGGTGCAGCAACAGTGGGGAGTGAAATCCGGCGGCGTGTAACACCCCGAAAATTCGCCCCTAATTTTAGCGGTGTTTTCTGACACCTGAAAAACTTTTTTCCCTTTTCCTAAATGTTTCTTCAAATCTTTGGAGGATGATTTGACTTTGGAATTGCTCTCTCAAAATTTTCCCGGTGATTCATGAACCCCTCCAACACCCGTGGTAATCTCGGTGCTCAGGTTTCCCCTCGAGAACCCTAGCCCTAATTATCGAACCATTTAAACCCTTTACTCCACCTACCAAAGAAAAGCCTGTTTCCAAAGCTGGAAAAATTCCACCACAAATACCAGAGACTCCCCTCCTCATACAAAGACAATCCATCCAAAAATATTGCATACTCCAATGCAATATTTCCAAGTTTATCCATATTCTCCAGTATGCCATTTCCAATTCAGAAATCATCTGGACACCTTCCACTCATCCAAAAATTCTGCCATTTTGGTGAGGTGCATGATTTGACCTCCTGAACGTTTCACTCCATTGGTCCAACCTCATTTGAGCAATATTTGAGGTACTTCCTTTGTAATGCCCTAATTATGCCTATTTGCAATTTCCAAAGCAACCCTTAGCTACAAAAATTATTTGGCGTTGCCACTTTGCCAGATTGACCAACTCCCTTATATAACCCCATATCCAGAATACCAAGTCAAGATCATTTGAATAAAAACAATTGGCATGCCCATGCCATTTGGGGCATTTTTGGACCCCAATTGTTTGACCAAGCTCCAGGCCTCCATTTGATCTGAAATTCCACATACATACTACATACCCCTGTCCTAACCTACTGTGAATTTTGGGGATTTTTCTGAGTGGTGCAAGGCCCCTGTCATTTCATCGAACACCTGGTGGACCCTCGGTTTTCTGAAAACTTTGTGTTACCAAGTGTGGAGTTTATGTGTGTAACCAATGTAGTAGCGTAGGCCCTGTCCTTAGCAACCCGTGGGTACCTTTCTTTTTCCTTTTGGTGCCCTAGATCATCGGGAACGCGACGATGCCGCTCGCGTCGCGCTCTGAACGTCCGGGACGCGCGCTTTAGCAAGGCCTAATTCTCGTTACTGCCATGGACGGTGCCTAATCCGGCTGCTGCAGTGCGCCTCGTGCTCCACTGTGCATCCAACACGGCAGCCTCACCCCCTCCCCCTCCTTATCTCCTCCCTGTGGCCGGAGACGTAGGCAATGACCTCGGCGGCCATTGATGGCAGCACCGGCCACCACCTACTTCTCCTCCTCTCCCTCTATATCAAGCCACCTCCAAGCCGGCCCGAGCAAGCCCTTGACACTCCTCTCCTTTCCCCCTCCCCTGCTCTTCCTGTCGGTGCCCGCAAGTGAGGGAGAGCACGCAAGCTTTGCCCCCGAGACCACCATGGCCGTGCACCCGTAAGCTCGGTCAAACTCGGGGAGGCGACCCCGCCTCCGATTCCTCCTCCCCTGGCCGCAGCACGCCTCCCCAGATCCCTCCCCACCAACGCCGAGGTCCCCGGCCCACTCTGTCGCCTCCACCATCGCCTCCCTGGGGCATCCATGGTCGACACCCCGTCGACCACGGCGTCAGCTCCCGCGGCCCCGGCGTCCCGGGTCTCTCTCGCGAGCGCGGCAGGCCGGACGTGGCCGCCCCCGTCGCCGGCGGCCCTCTTCTCGCCCTCGCCGCGGCCTCTAGCCTGCCCCGTCGCCGACGCCCCTGCCGTCCAGAAGCCCACCGCGGCCGGCACCCCTGCCTGAGCCACCTCCCGCGCCGCCCAACCTCTCCTGGCCCCTCCCGCGAGCTCGCCATGGCACGACGTCTCCGTTCCCGCCGGCGTCGAGCCTCTCCGGCCGTCCAGGTGCCGGCGGTGGCCGGTCTCCATCGAGGTGAGGCCTCCCTGGCGCGGCGTTGACCACGGGCTCGTCCCGTGCGTGCGCGTCGGCGGGAGGAGAGCGACCCCGAGCCACTCCCTCAACGGCCATGTCAGATTAGTGGAGACGTACCCCGGCGAGTACGTGTCCGCGTGGCGATGGCGCCTTCCCGCGAGGTGCGCATCCAGCCCAGCCAGCCCCGCCCCGGATGGGCCGGCCCAGCTGTGCGGCCTGCCAAGCGCCAGCGCCCGTGCGGCAGTCCGCGCCGGCTGATGGCCCAGTTCGTGATACGGCCCGTGCAGTCTTTTTTTCCACGGAATGGTTTTTCCTTTTTCCTGCTGACAGATTTTCGAATCTCCGTATCTTTTGATCCGTAAGTCCGTTTTTAGTGATTCAAATTTGTAAATTCCTAGTTTTAAGAGCTCTATCCGGCGGTATAGGTTTTATATTTTTGTAACATGTTTGTATGCTCAGCACCCGCATATGCGTGTATAGGTATTCTGCGGTCCCGGCGAATCGAAAACCTATCCCGCGACGTGCCCGTGACCTCCAAGCCAAATGGCGTCGATCGCCGAAGGCAAGCTAACCCCTTGCTATGAGCAGTCCCGCAAAGTTGTTTGTTATTCACTTAGTGTTTATATTTGTCTGCATTTGGTATTTATATTATGTCGGTCTATTATTTATTGCCATGTTTTATTCATCACCCATGTATGCATTAGATTGATGTATGAATCATCTGTGCGCCTCGCACTTGCGTGGCTTTGACAACTAAATAACAAAAACATGCGTTGATTGTTTGCTTCTTCTTCAACGCCGAGGCTAGGTGCGGACAAATGTCGGCCCGTGATCCTCGGGGTTGGGGGCATTTGCCAAAAGAGTTATTTGCTTCTTGTCCCTCCGTCAAATATGGTTGGCGTAGACCACCCGGACTGCGACGCTTGGGAGCTGACTTTCCATTTGGTTCTTTTTGCCGAGATTGCTGACACCACGTCGAGGAAACCCTCGAGTGGAATGGATGCTCTCTCATTCTTATGATTGCTTTTCGGTTTAGTTTTAGAGACTATATGCCCAACTCCCCACTTCCTGGTCAACGGTCGGACGAATACGCCGCCAAAGACTTGCGCGTGGAGGAACGGATGCGTAACAGACTCCGCCTGTGCTATATTATTATACCCACCCCCGTGTGACACCGGCCGGGTCTCCCGCCACAGTCACCCGGGTATTCTTGTTATTCTGTGACACTAACCCCCGTGTGACACCGGCCGGGTTGCCCGCCACAGTCACCCGGGTATTGTTATTAGGATGAGGTTATTTATTCATGCAAGTGTTAGGCATGTTCTAGGCTATGTTTGTTTGTTCTTGTTTGTGTTGCTATTGCCTTGTTGGTTGTGGTTATAGTGTTGGACTAATCTTTTGTTGCTTGAACATGTTAATGCTGAAACTTGATTAAAGGAAACACCCCTCCAAACAACGATGAGGTCTATTCATAGTGCCACTAATCTGAACCCTTGAACACGATACCACCGTTGTCGCATGAAAACCGTGACCTAGTAGGTTGTTGAGCCCCTTTTGTGCCATCCGTTGGGCGCAGTCGTTCGGTTGTGCTGTCCGAGGAGAGAGGTCGACAGGCACGGGTTCGACTGCGATAAGGAGTCCGGAGCTAGGCATACCCGGTAGCACCGGGGGATGTGCCGGATTCACTTGCCCGTTGTACCATGCGTATAGGGTGGTGCAGGAGAGTGTCTTAGCAAGTGGACCGTCGCGAGAGTGTATTTTGCTTGGTACGGCTTTGGGCGTGATGAACCTGAAGTGTCGGCTGAGTGGAGTGCATTCTGATAGGTGGTAAAGCAAACTCTCGAGAGCATCAACCTAGCCAGCTAGCCCCATTCCTGGGATATGGAACAACAGTTCAGTGTCAGTCACACTATGTGTCTTTGTCGTGTCCGGAGGTTAAACTTAAGATCTGTTTGAAACAATTGATGAACGACCTGACCACACTTAACAAACAATAAGATGGTGCAGGGAACGTTACTCGAGATAAGGAAGTGTGACAAGGCCAGTGGGCCTAGCAGTGGTGACAGATGAGGTTAGCCTCGTGAGGCTAGAGGCCAGTGGGCCTAGCTGTGATAATATGATCCGTTGTGTTACTTACCAACTGGTACCCCTTTATTCGTCACAGGTAAGCTCTTTGCGTGACCCCGGTACACGATCCAACCCCACCTGGCTTGGACTCTGTACTGGTGGTACTTCCATTGTTTGCTTATACCATGTTTTGTTATGATGCCATGTTGCTACCCACTTGGACTGCCGTAAGTAGTCACTTGCCATGTTTAGATTATTCTCTGTCGCTAGTTATCTGTTGCCTGATTGCTTGACCGTTCATGTCTTGTGGTTATTCTCTTGCGAGTACATCATTGTACTCAGACTGGCTTTTCATGTGGCCAGACTTGAGGGGATCCACCTACTACCATAGCAAGGAGATGGAGCAAGAGCGTGCTAGGATCAGTAGCCCAGCCAGATGCCTGTGGAATGGAGCCGCACCAAGCCGTTGCCATATCTTTGTCTTCCGCTGCCAGATGAACTCTGTCCCTTGCCAAGCTTGGCCATGATATTTGTTCATGCCTCGATGGCCATGTAAAACCATTTGTAGCCCTTTGGGCCTGATTGTGTAATGATATTTTCGCTATGTTGCATTGTCGTAACGTGCGTCCAGATATCCTGGGCTGGCGCACGGGGCGACCGCCTCTCTGGCGATATGTGTCAGAGGGGGGTGCCACAGAGCATGGTATCAGAGCACCAGGCTGGCTGTAGACTACCCTAGCAGGGAAAGCCCCGCCTTACTTTTGCCCGACAATGACCCGATGGATTTAACCCATCTCCGCCAAACCGGCATGGCTCGTGTCGGTCAACAGTATGGTGCAGTAGGACCTGTCCCAGTCTTCCCCAACAAGACGAGCCGGTTTCTTCCATGAGAAGAAGCCGACCTTATCCAGTGAACCCGAGGCCTAGTCCTAGTTGCTTTATAACCCACCCTCGCCAGCTCTCTGGCAACCCAACTCCTTTAAAATAGAATCCCATAGAGGAACCTCGCATCCTTATCCCCACCAAGAAAATCTAGTGACCCCAAAAAAATCCGATGGCGACCCTTAATGCCATCTTGGAAACCACTGCCGAGGAGCATTCGAGCTTTCGATTGCTTCTCTGGAGGGCCGTCAACCATATCCTTGGTAGCTCCGTTCGCCCAGTGTATGTGGTGTTCCAGAGCTCACTCTCGTCGGCCGGAGATGAATTCCGGGCCGATGTGAGGATCAGCCCGTGTCCCCGGGGCACGAACCAGCCCTACTTAATCCAAGGAGGCCGCATGCCCACTCTGGGGCTAGCCATCCAGGTAGCAGCCTGGGAATGCCTCGTTCGTCTTCGGTCCTCCGAACCCCTGCTAGCTGAAACTCGAGAGTTCTACTACCTCCCGGCCAGACCACGACCCCGTGGAGAGATGATCCAAGCCGACGTCTCGAAGGAGCCTGACCCAGCGCTAATCAACCAAGTTGCTTACGCCATCGCAATGACGAACCTCAACAACCTCTTGATGGAGGAGCTCGTGGCTACAAGGAGGAACCTCAGCCGTGCCCGCCTACACCAATACCTAGGGGAAAGCACACCTACACTCTCCCGCAGGCTAGCCCGAAGTAGCAGACCTCCACTTCCAGATCCCGGCCCATCCCGACGAATCCCCGAGCAGGTTCCGATCCTCGAAGGTGTTCCTGTATCCTTCGACCTTGCGGAAGAAGGGGACGTGGACACCACTCTCCGGCTTGGCCGCACTCCACCATTTGTGAAGGACCGTCAAGTGGAGTGAGATCTGTTTAGTTTAGCCAGAGTGGCGCTTATGAGGTGTAGCTGAGAGTTTGTAAGAATGTTTGTAATTCCTATGCCTGCTTGTACGTGTGTTTGTGTTGGGTCGAGTGTTTAATAGCCGTTGCGTGCTTGTTATCTGGTATGATTGAAATGATTGTTCCATGTTGTTTCAATTTTTAGGGCCATAAAAAAATGAAGCATTACTTTCTAAAATGATATTTTCCCTGAGTAGCAAGTTCTACTATCTGTGTGATAGTGCCTCTGCAATTCTCTCTGCTGCAAGAACAAATCTGTGACAGCTCAGGGAAGATCTCAGGAATGCAAATATGGGTCCAAATCAGCAGTAAAGACAAGCTGGATACATCAACAGAGTTCAGTACACCAGGGAAATTTCAGGAACAGGGGATACAAGTTCTACTCCGACCTACGACACTCCCACTACCTCAGTACAGATACAGGAGAGCACCCCAGGAAGAAAATCCTACTCCCTCTCGCGCTCAGTGGCATCACCTGAGGATGAGCTTGATTCACCTGAAGCCGGGTCGCGAGCCGCGCGACGACGACGACGGATGGCACGAGCCGCCAGCCGCCCACCAGCCGAAGGAACCACCGCATCAGCCACCTGCGGCAGCACCACCTGCTCGCCCGCAGCCGGCCCCGCCAGCTCGCCCACTGCCGGCACCGCAGCAGCCTCACCGCCAGTGCCGCACCACCAGTCGTACAGAGCCACCAACAAGAGAACCACCGCCGCATACAACAGTGCCACCACCGCCGAAGCCATGGTCCAGAAGATCACGATCACGAACAGCTGCTTGAAGAATCCCGCTCCCTCTCGGTGCGCGTAATATTCGTCGAAGATGGCTGAAAGGAAACCCATGGTGGTAATGGAAGAGGAAGGAATTTCAGAGACCTCCGTTTATAGCCGCAAGCTCGGATGCCGCACACTGCTCAGTCTCGCGCGGGAAGGGAGAGGAATCCCGCGCAAAGCTCGACCAAGTTGGCGCGAGATCATCAAGGCACCCAAAGCCATGATGGCCGCTGCGCCGATGGACCGCACGCGCAGCAGTGCCATAGAGGAGTGCTTCGCGCACTCAGAGTCAGCCAGGCACGAGGGAAGATGCTGCGAGGAAGAAGAAGATAGAGAGGAAGAAGGAGACTGACAGGTGGACCCCGGACCCACATGTCTGCGAGTAAGAAGATGACCCTCTGTGTGCTCCTATCCTTTCCTCAGGAGATCAGTCCCTCGTCTCTTCTCTATTCATAGGGAAAGTTTTTGCCAAAATAATTTTGGGGATGGCCCTACCCCACGGTATCTGTGAGCCAATTATTGGCGACACGGATATTTTCTTTAGAAAGAAACCCTGTTACTTTTCAAAACCTGTGTATACACGAAAATGAATATACAACTTTTCTAAAATAAAAACCCTAGATAGGGGATATGATTGGCATGTCCCTAATCTGCTGGTTTTGCAAAATTTGGTTGTTGGTTGATGATCGGTGTGTAGATCTTGTTTGGTCTTGCCATGTTTGTATCTGGTTGAGCAAAAACCTTAGATTTAATTTAATAAACATGCTAGTAGACCCTATGTTGATTGAGTTGTGTGAGCCCCTGCCATGCCATCCTTAGAATGCATTAAGTGGGACAAAAGTATCACCCCTTGATAACGTTTGTTCTAGAAATATCGTGCTGAGTGTTAATCGTTTTGAGTGATAAGCTCTAATATTTTGTAGAAAAGGTTTCAATATTTTAAATATAGGGGTAGATTAAACCATACAAGAAATATCTTGTATAACCCCGGGAATCTCTATTAGTCTCCGAATCTCGGGACGAGATTCTTTTTAAGGGGGGAAGGTTTGTAACACCCCGAAAATTCGCCCCTAATTTTAGCGGTGTTTTCTGACACCTGAAAAACTTTTTTCCCTTTTCCTAAATGTTTCTTCAAATCTTTGGAGGATGATTTGACTTTGGAATTGCTCTCTCAAAATTTTCCCGGTGATTCATGAACCCCTCCAACACCCGTGGTAATCTCGGTGCTCAGGTTTCCCCTCGAGAACCCTAGCCCTAATTATCGAACCATTTAAACCCTTTACTCCACCTACCAAAGAAAAGCCTGTTTCCAAAGCTGGAAAAATTCCACCACAAATACCAGAGACTCCCCTCCTCATACAAAGACAATCCATCCAAAAATATTGCATACTCCAATGCAATATTTCCAAGTTTATCCATATTCTCCAGTATGCCATTTCCAATTCAGAAATCATCTGGACACCTTCCACTCATCCAAAAATTCTGCCATTTTGGTGAGGTGCATGATTTGACCTCCTGAACGTTTCACTCCATTGGTCCAACCTCATTTGAGCAATATTTGAGGTACTTCCTTTGTAATGCCCTAATTATGCCTATTTGCAATTTCCAAAGCAACCCTTAGCTACAAAATTTATTTGGCGTTGCCACTTTGCCAGATTGACCAACTCCCTTATATAACCCCATATCCAGAATACCAAGTCAAGATCATTTGAATAAAAACAATTGGCATGCCCATGCCATTTGGGGCATTTTTGGACCCCAATTGTTTGACCAAGCTCCAGGCCTCCATTTGATCTGAAATTCCACATACATACTACATACCCCTGTCCTAACCTACTGTGAATTTTGGGGATTTTTCTGAGTGGTGCAAGGCCCCTGTCATTTCATCGAACACCTGGTGGACCCTCGGTTTTCTGAAAACTTTGTGTTACCAAGTGTGGAGTTTTTGTGTGTAACCAATGTAGTAGCGTAGGACTTGTCCTTAGCAACCCGTGGGTACCTTTCTTTTTCCTTTTGGTGCCCTAGATCATCGGGAACGCGACGATGCCGCTCGCGTCGCGCTCTGAACGTCCGGGACGCGCGCTTTAGCAAGGCCTAATTCTCGTTACTGCCATGGACGGTGCCTAATCCGGCTGCTGCAGTGCGCCTCGTGCTCCACTGTGCATCCAGCATGGCAGCCTCACCCCCTCCCCCTCCTTATCTCCTCCCTGTGGCCGGAGACGTAGGCAATGACCTCGGCGGCCATTGATGGCAGCACCGGCCACCACCTACTTCTCCTCCTCTCCCTCTATATCAAGCCACCTCCAAGCCGGCCCGAGCAAGCCCTTGACACTCCTCTCCTTTCCCCCTCCCCTGCTCTTCCTGTCGGTGCCCGCAAGTGAGGGAGAGCACGCAAGCTTTGCCCCCGAGACCACCATGGCCGTGCACCCGTAAGCTCGGTCAAGCTCGGGGAGGCGACCCCGCCTCCGATTCCTCCTCCCCTGGCCGCAGCACGCCTCCCCAGATCCCTCCCCACCAACGCCGAGGTCCCCGGCCCACTCTGTCGCCTCCACCATCGCCTCCCTGGGGCATCCATGGTCGACACCCCGTCGACCACGGCGTCAGCTCCCGCGGCCCCGGCGTCCCGGGTCTCTCTCGCGAGCGCGGCAGGCCGGACGTGGCCGCCCCCGTCGCCGGCGGCCCTCTTCTCGCCCTCGCCGCGGCCTCTAGCCTGCCCCGTCGCCGACGCCCCTGCCGTCCAGAAGCCCACCGCGGCCGGCACCCCTGCCTGAGCCACCTCCCGCGCCGCCCAACCTCTCCTGGCCCCTCCCGCGAGCTCGCCATGGCACGACGTCTCCGTTCCCGCCGGCGTCGAGCCTCTCCGGCCGTCCAGGTGCCGGCGGTGGCCGGTCTCCATCGAGGTGAGGCCTCCCTGGCGCGGCGTTGACCACGGGCTCGTCCCGTGCGTGCGCGTCGGCGGGAGGAGAGCGACCCCGAGCCACTCCCTCAACGGCCACGTCGGATTAGTGGAGACGTACCCCGGCGAGTACGTGTCCGCGTGGCGATGGCGCCTTCCCGCGAGGTGCGCGTCCAGCCCAGCCAGCCCCGCCCCGGATGGGCCGGCCCAGCTGTGCGGCCTGCCAAGCGCCAGCGCCCGTGCGGCAGTCCGCGCCGGCTGATGGCCCAGTTCGTGATACGGCCCGTGCAGTCTTTTTTTCCACGGAATGGTTTTTCCTTTTTCCTGCTGACAGATTTTCGAATCTCCGTATCTTTTGAACCGTAAGTCCGTTTTTAGTGATTCAAATTTGTAAATTCCTAGTTTTAAGAGCTCTATCCGGCGGTATAGGTTTTATATTTTTGTAACATGTTTGTATGCTCAGCACCCGCATATGCGTGTATAGGTATTCTGCGGTCCCGGCGAATCGAAAACCTATCCCGCGACGTGCCCGTGACCTCCAAGCCAAATGGCGTCGATCGCCGAAGGCAAGCTAACCCCTTGCTATGAGCAGTCCCGCAAAGTTGTTTGTTATTCACTTAGTGTTTATATTTGTCGGTCTATTATTTATTGCCATGTTTTATTCATCACCCATGTATGCATTAGATTGATGTATGAATCATCTGTGCGCCTCGCACTTGCGTGGCTTTGACAACTAAATAACAAAAACATGCGTTGATTGTTTGCTTCTTCTTCAACGCCGAGGCTAGGTGCGGACAAATGTCGGCCCGTGATCCTCGGGGTTGGGGGCATTTGCCAAAAGAGTTATTTGCTTCTTGTCCCTCCGTCAAATATGGTTGGCGTAGACCACCCGGACTGCGACGCTTGGGAGCTGACTTTCCATTTGGTTCTTTTTGCCGAGATTGCTGACACCACGTCGAGGAAACCCTCGAGTGGAATGGATGCTCTCTCATTCTTATGATTGCTTTTCGGTTTAGTTTTGGAGACTATATGCCCAACTCCCCACTTCCTGGTCAACGGTCGGACGAATACGCCGCCAAAGACTTGCGCGTGGAGGAACGGATGCGTAACAGACTCCGCCTGTGCTATATTATTATACCCACCCCCGTGTGACACCGGCCGGGTCTCCCGCCACAGTCACCCGGGTATTCTTGTTATTCTGTGACACTAACCCCCGTGTGACACCGGCCGGGTTGCCCGCCACAGTCACCCGGGTATTGTTATTAGGATGAGGTTATTTATTCATGCAAGTGTTAGGCATGTTCTAGGCTATGTTTGTTTGTGCTTGTTTGTGTTGCTATTGCCTTGTTGGTTGTGGTTATAGTGTTGGACTAATCTTTTGTTGCTTGAACATGTTAATGCTGAAACTTGATTAAAGGAAACACCCCTCCAAACAACGATGAGGTCTATTCATAGTGCCACTAATCTGAACCCTTGAACGCGATACCACCGTTGTCCCATGGAAACCGTGACCTAGTAGGTTGTTGAGCCCCTTTTGTGCCATCCGTTGGGCGCAGTCGTTCGGTTGTGCTGTCCGAGGAGAGAGGTCGACAGGCACGGGTTCGACTGCGATAAGGAGTCCGGAGCTAGGCATACCCGGTAGCGCCGGGGGATGTGCCGGATTCACTTGCCCGTTGTACCATGCGTATAGGGTGGTGCAGGAGAGTGTCTTAGCAAGTGGACCGTCGCGAGAGTGTATTTTGCTTGGTACGGCTTTGGGCGTGATGAACCTGAAGTGTCGGCTGAGTGGAGTGCATTCTGATAGGTGGTAAAGCAAACTCTCGAGAGCATCAACCTAGCCAGCTAGCCCCGTTCCTGGGATATGGAACAACAGTTCAGTGTCAGTCACACTATGTGTCTTTGTCGTGTCCGGAGGTTAAACTTAAGATCTGTTTGAAACAATTGATGAACGACCTGACCACACTTAACAAACAATAAGATGGTGCAGGGAACGTTACTCGAGATAAGGAAGTGTGACAAGGCCAGTGGGCCTAGCAGTGGTGACAGATGAGGTTAGCCTCGTGAGGCTAGAGGCCAGTGGGCCTAGCTGTGATAATATGATCCGTTGTGTTACTTACCAACTGGTACCCCTTTATTCGTCACAGGTAAGCTCTTTGCGTGACCCCGGTACACGATCCAACCCCACCTGGCTTGGACTCTGTACTGGTGGTACTTCCATTGTTTGCTTATACCATGTTTTGTTATGATGCCATGTTGCTACCCACTTGGACTGCCGTAAGTAGTCACTTGCCATGTTTAGATTATTCTCTGTCGCTAGTTATCTGTTGCCTGATTGCTTGACCGTTCATGTCTTGTGGTTATTCTCTTGCGAGTACATCATTGTACTCAGACTGGCTTTTCATGTGGCCAGACTTGAGGGGATCCACCTACTACCATAGCAAGGAGATGGAGCAAGAGCGTGCTAGGATCAGTAGCCCAGCCAGATGCCTGTGGAATGGAGCCGCACCAAGCCGTTGCCATATCTTTGTCTTCCGCTGCCAGATGAACTCTGTCCCTTGCCAAGCTTGGCCATGATATTTGTTCATGCCTCGATGGCCATGTAAAACCATTTGTAGCCCTTTGGGCCTGATTGTGTAATGATATTTTCGCTATGTTGCATTGTCGTAACGTGCGTCCAGATATCCTGGGCTGGCGCACAGGGCGACCGCCTCTCTGGCGATATGTGTCAGAGGGGGGTGCCACACGGCGCGAGGACGGTGGGAATCGGAAGTGGCGACGGCGGATCTGGCTTCTGTGAGGTGTGGCGGCGGCGGATTTGGCCGGAGACGGTGGGAATCAGCGGCTAGTTGGGGCGGTGCAGCGCGCAGGAAGTAGCGGTTGGGTTGCGCGCGGCTTCCGCTTGGGTATGCGGCAATCCAAATTTTACATCACCAAATGCGTATACATCATCTTCTGGAGCACGTTTTTTTGGATTCGGTGATGTACAAATAAGTTTTTCAGAGTTTTTGCTACAAGTTATGTTATTCTCTGATTTTTCGATATTGCATATGTGCTTCCAAATTTTAATAATCTCGTATGCATTTTATTGCAAAATCACATGTTTGTGTGTTTTTGTTGGATTTTTTAATAATGTTTTATGTGTTTTTCCAAATGCTGGAAACTCAGGAAATTTCTTGTTGTATTTTTTTGTGATTTGTTGATGATTTTTGTGCAAATTAATCTGTGGCAATTTGTTTCTTAACCATTTTTTTATTGCAGTAAACACATGATTTTTGTTTTGTTTTAATCGTTTGTGATTTTTGTTGAACTTGCTGGCAGATCAATCTGTAGCAATTTTTTTTTTTGTTGTTTAACCACTTTCTTGTAGAATTATATTTTACAAATATTGTGACGGTTTGTACTTGCGGTGAGATATTTTGTTGCAATACCCGGAATTTGATGGAGTCCAGAGATCGCTCGCCCGGCTCTCCCACTTGATAGACCAATACGTTTCGGATCCACATTGATAGTCGGTCGTCTATGATCATAGTTAATCATCATCTGTATAAATATAGAGTAATAATATTCTCCCCCTCTAATTGACAGATCGATCTCAGGACTAGTTGCAGCCTTGCAGGGCGGCGAAACAACATGTCGCCACCACCACCGCCGCATGCTGAAGCCTCCGGCCGCAAGCCGCGAGTCGTGGAGGTCTGGGCCCATAACGAGGAGGCGGAGCTGGATCGCATCTCAGGCGTCTTCAGGGAACTGAAATTCCCCATCGCAGTCACGGCCACGTCCTACGACGTCCCGTCCTCCCGCCCCGTCATGCCCCGCGCCCCCCGGACCCCCAGACTCGACCTCGATGCCGGCGGCGTCTATCACATCACCGACTGGGTGCCCTTCCGCTACCCCTTGGACTACAGCTGTGAGTGCCTCCACGCAAGGGCAAGAGCCGTGCGGTTCTTTGCCATGTCCCTCGCCATCCTTGATCGCGACGGCCGCCCCGCCCTGGGCCGTGTCTGGCGTTTCCACCTCGGCTTGCCGCGCGCCGAGGATGAACGCTTCATGGTGGAGCTGGGCGTGGAGCCCTCCGTCCGCCGAGCTGACCGCCCTTCCCGCCTCGTCAGGGCTCTCACGGAGTGCCGCGCCATCTACAACAGAGATGTCACTTGGGTGACCTCTGACGGCGCGGAGGACATCCTCCACCTGCTCGACTGCTTCCTGAACCCCTACCTCGCCCGCGGAAACCCCGACCGGCGGCAACTCATACGGAACGCCCGGATTTTCTTTCCAGAGCTGTACGACCTCAAGTTTCTGGCGGAGTGGCAGACACTGTCCGGGGAGGAGCCTCCCCTGCACGCGGCCGCCAAGTCCGGGTCGCCGGACGCGCTCCTCCGGGGCTTCCTTGCGCTCATGGCAGAGCCGGCATTCGCGGAGCGGATGGTGGGATACAAAGGGATGTTGTTTGGGCTCGGAGATTGTGACACCTCGGACATAGATCCCTACATGTTGGCCTTTGAGGAGCAGGATAGACGGATCAATGAGCAGATGGCTGCGAATTAAGAGGCGATCGCTTTGGGTTTGTCCCAAGGTATGAGCACAATGAATATCATCACAATATAAATTTTGTGTTGTAATATTTTTTCTGCATTCTTGATCAGATTTCTAGAAAGTTTGAATTTGACAAAACCTAAAATGCAGGATAATTATGACGAGTCTTCCGAGGGTCATCCTCACCAAGATTCAAGAGAAGGCGGCAAACTGGTGCGCGATGCATTTGAGTACAAACTTGTGTGGTGGGTGCATCTATTCTAGGTACAACAACTTGCAATCTGTGATCCGATGGTCTACAAACTTGTAATTTGGGTACAAACTGGTCCAAAAACGTCCTGATCCTAACACGTGGCATGATTCTTTTTCCCGAAAAAAACCCCACAAAACCACGGACAGCTAGGCGTTCTTATTCCCTTTTACCTGTCGCGCTCAAGGACCATGCTCCACGTCCTGCTCTTGGACCATGGCCACGCCGTCCATGATCTTCTCAAGCGCATCCTTACACTTGAGCCTCTGCGTGTCGCTCTGGTCCCCGCCTCCCGCCCTCCCCGGTGTCTGACTAGGGAGAAGATGTGCATCTGCTCCGGCTCCTTCATCTCCTGCCCGGAATTGCGTACCCGCGGCAGCCACGCCCATCAGCGGCGTCTCGAGAATGGCCAACTGCTGCAGCCTGCAGCGATCCCCGGGTTGGAGCTCGTGGCCACCGCGTAGATAGCTAGACGTGTCGCTGAACAGTAGCACCTACACCTTGCACCCCGTCCACGGGCAGAAACAAAGTAACAATTTGAACAAAAGCATTGTAAGTAAATTGGAACTGAATCCAGTGCAGACAACTACTTATGCCCGTAGTACAGTAACCGAGATATTCAACACGGACAGAAGCATTCATGTGAAGCAATAAAAAACAAATCGACGCCCCAGAATTCTCAAGCATTAACTGTACGCACTTCATTCCGAATTCTCAAGTATATCAAGCACAAGCAGGCGTTCAGTACACAGCTTCAGATCGAAACAAGATAGCACCTACCCTCCGTTCCATATTACGGAGTATAAGACACGTTTGGGACTCACAACAGGTGGCGCAGTGGCGGCGGTGCGGACGAGCTCGACTCTGCACTCTGCAGCGATGCGACGCGAACATAGGGATTTAACGATGGCAAAGGGAAAACCAGAGGAAGGTCACAACTGCGACAGAGAATTTATACAATGGGTGTATTGGAAAAATGACAATGCCACGTGTCATCCTCGTGACAATTTGGACCAGTTTGCACCCAAATTACAATTTTGTAGACCACCGGATCACAGATTGCAAGTTGTTGTACCTAGCTAGATGCACCCATCACACAAGTTTGTACTGTATATGTCTAGTGTTATTATCTCGGTTCTAATATTTTTTAACCACCGTAATGAATGTCTTCCTGTCTCTGTGTAACTTTACTATTTTTGTCAACTTTCGTGTTTGTAGAAGTGTTAAACTATGTGCAGGGTACTTTATGTTCAGCTGTCGGTGGTCGAGGTTGTGAACAATTCTTTGTCTTGTTAGCTACTTCTCTACGTGTGTATTTTGGTGTACACACCAACATATTATATCGTTATTGTGTTCCAATAAATATTTGTGTTTGTTTCATATCTGTTTCGTATCCATTTTCTGGTGATCTCCGCTTCCATATTCGTTTTAGGGGTTTTCGATTTCATTTTTGATCTCGGTGAGATAAACGGCAACAAAACGACAATGTATGTTTCCTTCCCGTTTTCAACCGTTTTCGGAGTATGTCACAATACTCAACTGAAACACAAAAGATGATTGTTGCTGCTATTATGACATTGCACAATTATGTTCGTGCACATGATAGAGAGGATGTCTCCATGTGATAGGGACCTGAATCATGTGTCAACAATTCTGGAACGGTATTAGTGGTATGTCGTCCGCACGGGTACATCCGATTCATCAGCTAGCGAGGCGAGTGGAAGTGATATGGATGAAATTAGGGATCAACTAGTTACAGTCATCGCTCTAAGTTGGTGATGTTCATCACATGTTAGCGACAAGTGGTTGCGACATGGATGCAAACACACTGTTATTTGTGGTCTAAATTGTGTTTGTAGGTATCAAAATGCATACGTATAACTGCAATTTTTTTTCATTCCTAAAGTAGCAACCTCAAAAAGTAGGCAATGTGGTTTGTATAGCTCTCTGTATGCTTCTGTATACTTACAGGAAAATCGGACGGAAAAAGCAGAAACTGCACATGTCATATTTTTCAGGACAGCAAATTCAGTTTATTAACGGGCCATAATCCAGCAATGTGCTGCTCTTACGAGCCTCCATCCGCGTGGAATGGGCTGGCAGCCCAACTTGCCATGAAGGGAGCGTCAGGATCGGTGCCCCTTGAAATTGCGTTTTATTATAAAATGCCCATTTCACTAGTTTTTCCTAGCGCCCGGAAATCAGCCGAATCACCAGTCGGTCCTCCCGAAAAATCTCGAATCAGTCCTCCGCGCACGAGTTGTCCGTTCCTCTCCGCCATGGCCATGTCACCTCACGGATACCAAACTCTACGCTGCGGACCTCGCCGTCCTTCGGCGATCCCTCTGCGACAGCCGGCGGCGGCTCTACCACACCGCTGCGGACCAGCAGATGAGAATTACAGTGTCTATAGACGTGGAATTCATCAGCGAGGCAGAGGATCAAGTGCAGCCAAGAAATACCTCACACTGGTTCAACAATGTCAATAAGCTGGTGACAGTAGGAGATGTGATTCAGGTTGGGCTGGCAATTTTGCCTGATACTTCATCCTCTGCTGAAGATGCTGCGGTCAAAGAAATAAATCTGAAGTTCAGAGTCCATAGCCGCCCATACAACAAAAACACACTCGAATTCCTGAGAAAACACCATGACTTTGATGCACTGGAGTCTTATGGGATTCCTTGTGCACTGCCGGCACATTTGGCAGATTCTATGATAGGAGAGTCACTTGGGTCGTGTTCCAGGGTGATTATAACATAGCCTTCCTGTTAAATATGTTGGGAAATTCAATGCCTGATACTGTGGTTGAACATTTGGGGAGACATACTTGCTGTTTTCCCCTCTTGTATGATGTGTGGACTCTGTCCAGACTGATCTTCGGTGCAGACACAAGGGGACTTAACTGGGTGGCAAGTGAGTTAAACATTCAACGCACTGGTGATGAACACTCCAGTGGGTCAGATGCACTTCTTACGCTAGAGTGTTTTTTGGAACTGCGGAGTCGTCTTGGAGCTTCAAGGACAAATGCATTCAGGGGAATACTTTCTGGATTATATGATGTGGAGCAAATTGTCAGTGAAGCCCTCCCCATGGGACACACAAATCTTCAGGAAGTTCATGTTTGGCTTGAGAATTTTGATGATGAATCAGCAGTAATAGCAGAAGCAGTCCAACTGGGTTACTATATACTCGGCGTCGATGTAACTTTCAGGCCCGCTTTAGTTCGGAGACAGGTTCATATGGATAACCAGAGATGTTTCGACCTGACCATCAATGCACTATTAGGGCAGTGAGCCATTACAATGTCTCCTTATCACTTCTCAGCTACACAGGACAGCTCCCAATAGGAAAGTGTTGGAAGTTTCACCTGACTGAATATGCCAATGCTCCTCATTATACTCACTTCACGAGATTTGGTAAACTTCTTTCCGACTGCAACCTTCTGGGGAATGATAGAATAATTTGGGTAACTTTTGAGGGAGCAGAAGGCATTGCAAGCCTCTGCCGTATTGTCCAGCGCAGTCATATGCCAAATGAAATACCATCAAGGTTTCAGGACTATGCACAACTGAGGCGGCACATCTTTCCAGCTTTATATGATATTGGTAAACTGGTGTCCTGCGAAAATGGAAGAGATTTGGCTGACATTGCTCGTCAGTTGGATTTAGATGTCCCTGATAGACAATCTGGATGGGTAGCGGTTTTGTGCGCTCAGATTATGGTTCGGCTGAGAGAAACTTTAGAGGAGTCCAGTTCTCAGCTTCAGGTCTACGCATCTCGACGTGGGATACTGATAGCCAAATGCTGTCCAAGCAAAGGCCTCTGCCACTGAAGAAATCAGGTAGATCATCATTGCAAATCTGGAATCGGGGTTGGATAATCAATGATGGTTAGGTGAATTCATGTCAGATTAAAGATACAGATTAGGCTTTGCAGATGCTTAGATGATTTCTTGATCCTTATGATTGTTTTCTTTAGGCTTCAAGCTCCATGAAATTTCATGTTTCTGTTTACCAAAAATGAATAAATATTTTGTTGCTGTGCATCATCTATTTTCTTGACAGATTTACTCACCCCTGGTGAGCTCTTATAGTGTGATATGTGTACTGTGTACAACTTCAGACGTGTCTCTTATATTTTTTTCTGTAACAATTGGTCAAGTTCAGAAGTGCAACGTGGACGTGCATGCGTGTTGCATGTTGAAGGAAAACCGCCGGCGATGGCAGTTCCAGTGTATTGGTCTCGTCGTTCCACAGCTCAGGAAGCAAGACATGGTAACTCGGGTCAACCGAGATGGCGGCAATATCAACCTCAAAGTGATCGCACCAGTCGTCCGAAGAAACCATCCTAGTACATGTGGTGGCTATCCAACCTTGACCTCTCCTGCACTCCTCGTCGTCATAAAACTCAATATGGACAAGCTTGATCAGACCACTGCAGCAGGTGACATCGCGTGCCGGTAGACCAGCGCCATAGCAAATCTCACCATCCTCGTCGGTGAAGCAAACCTTTGGCTCAGGCAATGGGATTTATCGGATCACAGGACACTCGTCGAACAGGTTGCTTTAGAACCCTAATGATGGATTAGATATAACATTCGTATCAGAGCAGATCTGATTGCTTTAGAACATTGAGTATGATTAGGGATCAAGTTTAGCCTCAGCATAGTTTAATGGGTAAGCTTCTGTTTTTGTTCTAAAGTCTTGCTGTTAGCAATTAATGTTTTCGTTCATGCCTAATTTCCTTTGGTTATTCCCTAATTATCATGTTTTAGGCAATTCTTTAGGATGATCAAGTGTTTATCCTATCTAGTTAGCTTTGAAACATAGCACACCAATTAAGTTCATCAAGTATTAGTTTACCGAATTTCAGTTGGAGCTCAATTTTAATCAAATTTTCAGTTCGAATTCGCAAGCAATTATGGACGGGGAGCATGTCTTATGACCAATTAAAAGAAAACCCCCATCTACCTGAGATTTGGGATGGAAAACTCACCTCAGAACGCCGCCAAGCCGTCGCCGTTCCCTCCGGGGACCGCACAGCACCCGCTGCTGCGCGAGGGCGAGAACGCTGCGCCGCCGTTCCAATCCCGACGGAGAGGACGCGAGGATGTACGCGCCGCGAGGCGCGTAACGGATGTCGCCGGCAATGTGCCTCTGCGCCTGCCGTCCTCATCACCAGAAGGTTGCGCCGGCCGGCCGCCGGGCAGCACATTCTCGCTCTGCCTCTCGCCCTGGAAAAACGACAGCGGCAGCAGTGTTCGACGGAGGAGCGTGCGGAACAGTGTCCCAGCGCGCTGCCCCGGCGAGCGCCGCCACCGTGGCGGCATGGTCGACATGGAGGAGAGGGGGTCGCCCCGGCGACTTCTCCGAGGTCGCAAGCGCGACAATCGGGGGAGGGAGAGAGCAAATCGGGGGAGGGTCTCTCTGGACGTATTTTCTTCGACCGCAAAAGTAGGGAGAATCGTTGGATTGGATCCAACGGCTCCAAGCACAGAGGGAAAATTGTTGGGTTTCGGGGTGTATGTTGGGCTCAATCCGGGACAGGGCTCACGCCAAAGTTAAGTTGACCTTCTGTTTTTGATGGGCTAACTTCAAGTGGGCTATTCTGTCCGAATTTTAGTATTTTTAGTTTCTGTTTTTTATTTCAGTGAATTCAAAAGTTTAATATTCAGTTATATGCACTGTTTTAAATCATTGCCTAAAACATGTTTTACTGTTGAGTATCATTTAAATATCAATTAAGGTTGCAAAATAATGTTGAGAATTGGTATTTATTATGAGAATGATGAAGTATTCAACCTTTTTAGTTTTCAGTGCATTTATTGAGCTAAAAGTTTCAAATAAAGTTTCATAGGAAAATGCCTGAATTTTAAGGGGATATGGTGCTATAAGGTTAATGTAAGTCATTTATCTTATAGCATTTTAATGATGAATTATGAATGTTATGAGATGATGTTTATTTTGAGCACAATTATGAGTATCTTTCTAAAGTTTCTGGATATTTTGTTCGGAGATTTTATTTAATAATGAATTTTTATGTTGATGACGTGATTATGGTGTTTATTAATGATGTGACCAACCCTAAAGGGCTGAGGCCACCTTAATGAAAATGCTAATGTTTGCGTGTTTCATTTTTTCGCAACGCACTATGCAGCCTAACAATGATGAGCCATATTGTTAAAGTATTTTGTCAGGTGCATTTTATGTCTTTTGACACGCACTGACAGAAGCTGTTGGACAGTTGGAGGCTCAACATCATGATTCACTGAATAAGCTGTTTAGTGAATTTAATGTGATATCATGGTCAAGTGTTGTCATTATTGGACTATTAATGTTTACCAAATGTAATTATTTGGTGAAACCATGATGTAATATCTAAATTTTATTTGGAGAATGTTTATAATGTCATTTTCACTATGGATGTCAATCTATTGTTTAGTTAGTGAGATGCCATGATGAGAACGTTCAAAATGAATGATACTTTTGTTATCATGTCATTTGAAGTTTTAATGACAAGCATTTCCATGTTTTATTGATATTTATAAATTTATGATGTCAGTTTGATAGAAAATGATCAGTGAAAGTTATGAATTCATGTGTATGATAACCATGTATTGGTGCTTTTTCTTAATGTTGGCTATTAAGAAAATAAGTTTGCTGATCATTATGTGATCCTAAGTTTCTAGAGTAAAAAAAGGAAGTTTTGATTAGTGATATCATTTATGAGCATATGTTTTATGGTATATGACTGTAATCTGACCAACGTTGATCATTGTCAATTTGTCATGTCCCATTTCTTGGATGAAAGTGGTCTTTTCATTTTCTACCCAACGACGATATGGATTAGAACATGATTCCCTTGTTTTGATTGAGATCATTGAGGATAAGGAAAAGTATGAATTAAAAGCAATGACGTGTGAGAAGTGGAACCATTGTTCACTCCTTATGATGAGAGCTCTCCGCGATGGTCTGCTACTGGCGGCTCAGGTGGGTTGTAACCGAATAGAAATAAATTCTGACTGCACGGATGTGATCAGTGTGATGACCAATGGTAGGAACTCTCTTGGACCGGCTGCTGCTATTTTATGAGGAATGCACATTTCTTTGTCGTAATTTTACAGAAGTTATATTCCTGCACATGTTTTAGCTACCCATGCAGAGGGGCCTCTGTCCATTGTTTGACACGAGGAACCTCCTGATTTTCTTATCGGTGTAATTGCGGATGATGTAACTTTGTTGCCTAATGGCTAAAATCTGCCGTGATGGCTTTCCCTAAAAAAAAGTATTTGGCCCCTATCTGACACGCGAGTCAGATAGACATGCAATTTTTGCCCGTACGGTTGACGTACGAATACGATGCATGCTTGCATTTTGAGCGCAGTCCAGCCAAATATGTTTAGGCCTCATGGATTTCCGGAGAGTGCTCATTTAGTTTTGCGCAACGAGGATCATATGGTAACCTCGGGCATTCTTCAGCCACAAGAGTCTCCGAAACATCCGGCAACGAAGGCCGGCCGGCGCCAGCAATTTCGCAACCTTTCCTCGCTCGTCCCATGGCCGCCGCCGGGGACCCCGCCGCGTGCACCGGCCCCGACGTCGAGGCGCACGCGCTCCTCCACCCGTCCTCCGACGACGACGAGGAGTGCGCCTTCGAGCCGGCCGAGAAGATCGTCGTATCCATCACCGGCACCGCAGACCCCGATGCCGCCGACGCCGACGAGGAGGACCTCTTCGCCTCCACGGGCCGCGCGCCGCCCTTCTCGTGGCGCAAGCTCTGGCGCTTCACGGGGCCCGGCTTCCTGATGAGCATCGCCTTCCTCGACCCGGGCAACCTCGAGGGCGACCTCCAGGCCGGCGCAACCGCCGGAGACACGCTGCTCTGGCTGCTCCTCTGGGCCACGGCCATGGGGCTGCTCGTCCAGCTCCTCGCCGCGCGCCTCGGGGTGGCCACCGGGAAGAACCTCGCCGAGCTCTGCCGGGACGAGTACCCGGACTGGGTGCGCCGCGCGCTCTGGCTCATGGCCGAGGTCTCCATGGTCAGCGCCGACATCCAGGAGGTCATCGGGAGCGCCATTGCCATCAAGATCCTCAGCCGCGGGTTCCTGCCCATCTGGGCCGGCGTTGTCATCACTGCATTGGACTGGTTGGTCGCCGCTTCTTATGCTATTCAGATGTACTGCTGCGTATGAGTTGCGTAACCTGAAATTTGACCAAATTAGTTTCAGTATGTAGAATCAGTTGCAAAAACTGAAATTTGATCTACTTAGTTATAGTTCTAACATTCGTTTGGTCCATTCCACCAGTCATTCTTCACAATTGCTAATCGGTACGCATTTGCATTTTCTCGGTGGGTGGAAAGCAGAGATGGAACAACATTTACATTGCACGAGAGCTATTTCAGCCAACGACGTCGCATAGGAGCTATTGGGCTCAACGATGTTGCATAGGAGCTATTAGCCTGATACATGAACTGCTACAGTTTAATTTTTCCTGAACATGACTGAACATTTGTCCGTGGAGATATCAGAAACGTGACAGTTATTTTGATAGTTTTTCTTTCTAGACACTATGCTAGCATATGAGTAACAAGAGAAATGAAGTTATTCTATTTTCTGAATGTCTGCATGTGTTGTAGCACCATTACATTTCCAAATTACTTGCTTACATCACCAGCATTTATTTTGCTGCAATTTAGTCATTATTGAATATGAATGTCCAAAAGGTTGCACCCCACTGACCTTAATATTACTTCTCCACCAGCTTTATTTTTCTTTCCCTGGAGAATTACGGAGTGAGAAAATTGGAGGCCTTATTTGCAGTTCTGATTGCAATAATGGCCTGGTCCTTCGGTTGGATGTTCATAGAAGCCAAACCCAGCGGGAAAGACCTAATCATTGGTCAGTGCAGTATATTTTTCTGCTCGGCTTTTCATAATATGTTTCATCTGATCCCCAATATTCTTCTCCAACTGACCTGAGCATAAATCACTTCTGGGGAACAGGCATTTTGGTTCCTAAGCTGAGCTCAAGAACACTGAGGCAAGCAGTAGGGATAGTCGGGTGCGTCATCACGCCCCACAACGTCTTCCTCCATTCCGCCCTCGTGCAATCCCGAAAGATCGACCAGAACAAGGAATGCCAGGTCCGAGAAGCCCTCCGCTACTACAGCATCGAGTCGACCATGGCGCTGGTGGTGCCCTTCATGATAAACCTGTTCGTCACGACGGTCTTCGCGAAAGGGTTCCACGGCACCGGAGAGGCGGGCACCATCGGCCTCGAGAACGCCGGGCAGTATCTCCAGGAGAAGTTCGGCGGGGACTACTTCCCGATCCTGTCCATCTGGGGAGTCGGGCTGCTCGCCGCCGGCACGAGCAGCACCATCACCGGAACCTACGCCGGGCAGTTCATCATGGACGGCTTCCTGAACTGGCGGCTGAAGAAGTGGATCAGGGCGATGATCACCCGGAGCTTCGCCATCGTGCCGACCATCGCCGTCGCCCTGTACTTCAACGCGTCCGAGTCGGCGCTGGACGTTCTCAACGAGTGGCTCAACGTGCTCCAGTCCGTGCAGATCCCCTTCTCGCTCATACCGCTGATCACGCTGGTGTCCAAGGAGGAGGTCATGGGGGTGTTCAAGATCGGTCTGACCACGCAAGTAAGTAAATTAATGGTCGCTGATTCGATCTGACATCTTAGAGGTTTTCAGTTAGCTGTTTCAGTTCAGGAGAATTCTGAACTAACGTTGGCATCTTGTTTGGTGCAGATTGTGACGTGGACAGTTGCGTCTTTGCCGATCGTGATCAACGGCTATCTGCTATTGGATTTCTTCTCGTCGGAGATCAGAGGGCCGATATCGGGCTCGTTTCTCTGCGTGGCCGTGCTCGCTTATGCTGCATTCCTACTGTATCTTATCCTCCGGTGCACGGAGCTGTCTAACCATGTATTTACACCAGTAAACAAGAGTAGCTTCACATAAGAACAGGATGTATAGTATAACCAGAATTTTTTTTATCATAGCCTATTGAGATCCTGGTGCCTGACCAGATCGAGATTTTGGATCACGCTGTAGATTGTATGGAGGAAGTAACAAGGATGTTCATCTGTTGAGTAGAACGGAAACTACTGGCAACACTAGTATCTTGCAATTCTGTGGAAATTCAAAACGGTGCCCAGGCTCACCTGCTCCCGATTTTTTCGGGAGCAAAAAAAAATTGAAAACTTTACAAAAAAATGCGAAAATAATCATGCACGTACCTGACCATGGTCCGCACCATTGTCAAAATTTTCGCACCGAAATGTCACGGTATGCGCCCTGGAGAAAAATGATAAAATTCTGACAAGAAATTCAAATTTTCGGATCTCATATGCTATCAGAAATTTGGCATTTTCGCCCAGGGCGCATACGATGACATTTCGGTGCGAAATTTTTCACGGCGATGCGGACCATGGTCAGGTACGTGCATGATTTTTTTCGCATTTTTTTGCAAAATTTTTGATTTTTTACATTTTTTCGAAAAGTACCGGGAGCTGGTGAGCCCGGGAGCAAAAACGCCGCTCTCACAATTCTGCAGTTTGTTCTGTGAAGTGATAAACAGTGCAGAGAAACACAGAAGTGTAGCACCCAATGCAGTTAAGTTGTTAACCAACTAGTGTAGAAAATTACAGAGATTATACGAAAAAATGCATTTAGGTTCAGTGACAAGTGTCAGGTTAATCTTTTTTCGGTGCAACGCGTGATACGAAAGTTGAACTCCCTCCGATCCAGTAAGAGTGTCGCGGAGAATGAACCGACTAAGTGCAAATGTGTAATACAACTCACGGTCATTTAATTAGAACCAGAGGGAGTATGTTTCTTCATATGTGAGTTGTATTCTGATCTACAAAGATACAGTACTGCAGCTCAGAAATGACTCGAGAATGCGTAAATGGTGTTCTGACATGGTATTATGGTGCTTGCTCCCGTGCTGCAATTTTTGGTGGTTCTACTCGATCGTATGAGCCTGTATGAGATGCTCCAACAAGGAGCGGCCACAGGCACGGTTTTTTTTGTCCTCTCCATGGCACGCATACTCGCTTAATTTCTCGGGACCATGCGGTGTGAAGTGAAATGCCAAACGTACGTTGCGTGCCATTCTCAGCACGCACGATGACAACCTTTACTCCTATCATCACGAACCCGAGCGAAGCAGAGTATAGCAGAGCAGGGTATGCACATACCAAGCCTTTATCGGCGGAGACGTGGTCGGTCAGCTGTCAAGATCTTCGCGTCCTCTTTTATTCTTGTCGTGGCTCGAGAGTGCATGATCTGAACATGGGGCATCTGCCCCTTTTTCAAGAAAATGTATTTCAAAAGTAAATTTTATATGTACATCTCCCCGAAATATTTGTGCGGCACAAAGTTTTGCGGTAAAATGACTTTTTTATTATACGTCCACAAAAAAGACAAATTTCGATACCAGGCAAAAAAAACTTTTCACAAGACATTCTCTTGTCTTTTTTGCACAGACCAAAAAAATAGTTATTTTTCGGTGAAACTTTCTACACGCATATAGAACATGAATATGTAACTCCGCAATTTTTTTTCAGATTTTTCTAGCATTTGGAAAATAGCCTTTTTGAAAACGGGGTAGATGCCCCATGTTTAGATACCTATTTTCCGTCGTGGCTCTCATTATAGCAGTTGGTCTTTGAGCTTGGCGGATTCGACTTTCTCCCTCTCAAGATCGTTCTTATCCTTTTGCTTGTCCATTAAGTCCGTCCAACTTGCATTTTTAATTGCCATCTCTAATGCTTGAGACGATGTGAACTCGCCGAGTCACTTTTTTTTTTGCAAGGTAATATGTTTCTCATTGATAAATAAAGAACAAGATACAAAGCATGTACACACCGATTTTACAGATCTGTAAAGATAGGATAAACCTATGTGACAAACCAACGCCTATCCCTATCCTTCAACGACACCAAAGTAGATACCAAAGTGAAGTGAGACAGATCACCTCTTCACCCGAGCTCGACGCGGCTCCATCGCTGATCATCAGCTTTACAAACCTCCAAAGTAGTTTGCCAGAAGCAAAACCATTGTCGTTGAACGAATCAGACCGGGGCAACATGTCCCCGGACACGCCATCGAACTTCAGAACTGACACCCCCGCACGACTAGGACGTCGAACAAACGAACAAGCAAGTCAGAACTGTCAGCCTCCACCCACAAACCCAACACAAGATACACCATCTTCCAGCTGTCACATGCACAGACAACCATCTGCACGTACTCCTGGACGACACATCCTTCCTGCTCCACCACGACGTCGGAGAGAACGCCGCAGCAACGGGGACAGAGCAGAAGGAGAGACACACCTGATGGGGTCGCCGCCGCCTCCTCGACGACACCATCCATGAACCCTAACGCCACCGATCTGACAGATCGGCAAACACACGATACTATCAACTCCGAGACGCCGCCATGAAGGACACCACCGGTGTGGGAGTGGAGTTGAAGCAGATTTATTCGTCCGGACGCCGCTCCCACCACCCCAACGGCGCACCACGACCTACAAAACCAAACCCTAACTACAGAGCGCACTTGTCAATCGATTCTTGCTAACAAAAAGAAAATTTGTACGTACATAACTCCCTACAAATAAATATGTACGTAACGTGTTGCTGATTCTTTTCAAGGCGTGATTGGTTAATTACGGAAAATTAGATGATGTACCTCGATGTGGCGTCTCTATTTTAGAGCTATGTATCTTACCAGAAAATTTAGATGTTAGTGGGCAACCCGCCCCCTGGAGATCAATTCCTCTCTCTATAGTCTTCCTACACAAATATATTTGGAAGATGAAAGATCACTGAAAATAAAGATCATGTGATTTCTATATATAAAAGTGATTCTTACCAAAGATAATATAGCAAAACGTAATTAGACTAGGTGTAAGAAGTGTGCATTTTGTGACACAGAGGAGGGCATCCATCATCTCTTTATCACATGTCTTTTACTCGCTCTATTTGGAGAATTGTGCAGTTCACTTTTAATAATTTCCCTCCTTCCAATATAATGAATATGCTAGGAAATTCGTTAAAAGGGATTGAAAGAACTACTAAGGCTAAAATTCGTCTAGTAGTTTGTGCCTTGATGTGTGCGGTATGGAATTGTAGAAATGACATCATCCTTAACAAGAAAGAAAATGCTCATTTTTACAGGTTATTCATATGGCTACACACGGGATTACGAATTGCCCTTGGGCTCATATGTATTTTGGATGCAGCCGTCTACACACAGTTGCTCGGACTATCTACACCCTGAGTGGATAGCAACTTAGTACTCCCTCCGATCCATAAAAAGTTTGTTTACCACTCCTTCCTTAAAAGTGCATAGACTATACAATTTCTCCGTTGTGTGTTTGTTTGTGAATATTGGAATGGAGTTCTGGCACTCGCGAGCATATGTTTCCGGTTTTTAGAATAAATTTTGAGCAAATTTTCAAATGTAAAATAAACTGGATAAAAAGTTTCGTGCGTAAATCTCGACATTCTATATACTCACGAAATCGTTTCACGTGAAACCAACGTTATGTCATGTGTAAAAAAGACAAAATTTGGTGTTGAAAAAGGCATGTCAAGAGACACCTTTTCTTTTCTTTTTTAATAGGTCACATAAAATATCGGCTTTTCGTGAAACTTCTCGCACGCACATTAAATATCAAGATATACGCATTTATTTTTCGGTCAGTTTTTTTGACATCTCAAAATATATTTTACGGTGGCATGAGCATTTGCTCCCATGTACCAAAGTGATTTTCCCCGTGAATATCACCAACTTTGCATGTGACTTTTAGTAACCAATGAGTTAATCTGGTCATCCTTTCATTGTTAGAGCATCTCTAGTGGAGTGTGGAAATATGGGTGTCTATATGACCATGTAGACACCCGTCTAAAAAGATTCTTTTTTAGACGGTCTCAGTTTTTCAGTGGAGTGTCTAAACTCAGGACGTCTATATTCTCTCTTATATTTTAATAATATTTTGTAACTACCAATTTTTAACAATTTTATATGCAACGGCTTTGATCCAAATCCATCTGTAAATAATTGATACAAACATCAGGAAAGTCTCTCTAGTCCAGATCGAAGCCCCGCTAGGAAGTAATTCTGGTCGTGGCCCCGAGCAGCCTCTATAGTCCAGATCGAAGCCCCCCGCCCCCACCCCCGGCGCTGCTCGCGGCCAAGCACCGGGTGGCTGCTCCTCATCCAGATCGAAGCCCCCCGCGCTGCTCCTGTCATCCCGGCGTGTCATACGCGCGACGACAACGTGAGGGGCGGCAGCTCCTCGCCTCGCCTCTTCTCCAGCTCCTCGTGGTGCTTCCCAGGCACGCGAGCACCACGACGGCCTCCCTCTGCCCCAGGCGCCCCAACCCACCCCATCTCCACCTCCCTGCCTCCGAATCGGGCCGAAACGGAGTGCCGGCGACCGGATCCGGCGCCTGCCATGGTTGCAGGATCTAATTCCTTCTCTACCCAGTCCAATTTTGGTGTCGAGGCAGCCGATTCCGCCCAGACCTTGGGTGCTGCGGGAGGGCAACGCGACGACGTCCTCGACGCCGACGGGGTTCCGCCGTGTACGGGAGTTCCAGATGGGGCGGGAGTGAGCGCTCGGTTCCGGACGTGGGTCGGGACGGAGGAACTTGCTCCCTTCTCGCTTTCGAGAATGTGGCTGGGTTGCGGCCGCGTTGTCGTTTTGGAGGCTGTGGATATTTTAGATAGTCCTTTCCACATGCCGTTGGACGACATTTTTTTGTCTATGGTTGTCTATATTTGCTTTCCACATCCATTAAATGGATAGGCCACTAGAGATGCTCTTAGTCAACTTATGATTTATTTGTCTTATAGCCAGTTAATGAATTAATTTATGCAATAGAATTGGACAGATGGTCGTAGTTAAGAGTATCTTGTACTTAACCAAGGAGAAGTTGCTCTCCGGAGCAGTTTCCTGGTTATCTTTCCGTATCCACCTATGTGATGGTGGGTTAAGCCATGATCCATCTTTGCTCTTCTTGGACAGGTAACACGACTGGACTAACCACATTATTCAGCCATTCTATTGTGCATCTATCACTGTCCCATGCTTGCATCATCGAACATGCATGCCCGCGAAGAAAATAACAAAAAAAGACTAGCCGCTAAAGGCAGATTCTCAATTCTCGTGGAACCTTCGTGGAGCACCATGAAAGTTGTGTTCCTAATGCCACCCATTACCACTACACCGTACATGCCTACCCGGTTGATCGATGACCGCTGCAAACGGTGCTAGCTAGTAGCTGGGCACTACTGATCTGGATAGTATCTCATTGCATTTCACTTGTAGCAATACACTTTGATGCATGGTGTGAGCACTTATATAGGCACACTCCTCTTACAAGGCATAACTCCACATGGATCCCAATTTATGAATGACACACATGTTGGAGGGTATGATTTTATTGCTGATAAATGATTGTGCCTTTTATTGAGATGCTCCCACAAGAAAGAGCAGTGACAAGTTTAACATTTCAGGTTAGGGCGCCCCGCTTCCAACGGAGCCGGGGCAAACCCAATACACATATACGATTGTTGTTAGGAGCTGCAACTCGCAGCTCCTCTCTTCAACCTCTCAATCTCTTGTTTCTACTGCTTTCTCTCAAGGAAACACACACACACACACGACCAGAACACACTCTACTGCTTTCTCTTAAGAAAACACACACACACGACCAGAACACACACGCCAAGGAGGAAGAACACAGCAGCTTTGCCACGGGAACACTTCCTTGGTGACCACAAGAGCTACATTTTTTACTCTCTTTCTGTTAACCAAAATGAACGGGGTACAATGGCTTAAATAGTCAGACAACACAAGTAGCACGCACGCACTAACCCACTAACTACTTGATCCACTAATCTCTCCACTAATCAGGTGCATGCACACACACGTTCAATACTTGGCCGGCTTCTCCTCAACGGCCCACATGACCAAGCCAAACGTGCAAGCATGCCTACTAGATTATATGACTAAAAAACAATTAACAAGATTAGTTCCAACAATCACCTCCCTAATCTTGTTAGTAATTATTTCCTCTCTCTTGAAGCCCATGGTCGTCGATGTCGTCGTCGTAACACGAAGAGGGCCGCCAATGCCATCATGTCACGCCGATTGCCGCCGATTGCCCTTGGCCTCGATGAGAGGAACACCTCCTATACCTTCACCACGAGTGTGCCGTCATGACACAGCTCGCTGCCTCATGTTCGCCACCGGTGCCGCAACTCGCCGGTGACTCACCTCCATGTTGTCGTCGATGACGCACCTTCTCGACGACTCGCACATGTTTATCACCGGTGCCGCAACTCGCCGGTGACCCGCCTCCATGTTGCCGACGATGACGCACCTTCTCGACGACTCGGACATGGACGACGAACTCCTCATCACAATGGCCTCCACGCATTTGGCCATCACCTCCTTGCCGCCGGTGGCACAACTTACCGGGCAGCGCATCTTCTCCTTCGCTCGTGACGCAGCTCGACGATGATGAAGACTTGGACCTCGACGAACGAGGCTCTGATACCAAATGTTAGGAGCTGCAACTCGCAGCTCCTCTCTTCAACCTCTCAATCTCTTGTTTCTACTGCTTTCTCTCAAGGAAACACACACACACGACCAGAACACACTCTACTGCTTTCTCTCAAGAAAACACACACACACACACACGACCAGAACACACACGCCAAGGAGGAAGAACACAGCAGCTTTGCCACGGGAACACTTCCTTGGTGACCACAAGAGCTACATTTTTTTACTCTCTTTCTGTTAACCAAAATGAACGGGGTACAATGGCTTAAATAGCCAGACAACACAAGTAGCACGCACGCACTAACCCACTAACTGCTTGATCCCCTAATCTCTCCACTAATCAGGTGCATGCACACACACGTTCAATACTTGGCCGGCTTCTCCTCAACGGCCACATGACCAAGCCAAACGTGCAAGCATGCCTACTAGATTATATGACTAAAAAACAATTAACAAGATTAGTTCCAACAATTGTCTAGTGCTGCCCCATGAAAAATTACTGCTAAGCACTGTAATTTAGCTAATCCCTAATGGAGAGTCGCCGGACGAGCCCGGGCAGCTGCCCCGGGTCGCCGGGAGCTGGCTCCGCCACTGCCCGCTTCGTTACAAGAATACGGAGCAGAATATTTTTCGGAGCTGCTTCGTATTCTGCGGGAGGTCCACAGGTCCGTAATTCTAACCGATCGTCTTGTCTAATATACGACCGACCAAGCGGGACCTTAGTCTTTTTTTCTGTGGTGATACTGAAGTTGTATGTTTCTTCGTATGTGAGCTTTACTCTGACTTACAATTTTATATTATACCGTGCTTATATTATACCGTGTTGTAGTTGACAAATAATTCCGGAATGCCTCGTTGGTGTTCTGACATGCTACTCCGGTGCTTGCTCCTGTGCTGCCATTTTGTGTGGTTCTACTCGTCTGAGCCTATGAGCCTGTATGAGATGCTCCAAGGCAACATGAGCGGTACTGTCCGATTTATCGCCACAGGCACGGTTTTTCTGTCCTCTCCGTGCCATACAAGCTCGCCCAATTTCTCGGGACCCAGCGTTGTGAAGTGAAATGGCGAACGTACGTTGCGTGTCATTCTCAGCACGCACGATGACAACGACGTTACTGGGATCATCATCTCTGTCACGAACCTCGGCGAGCAAAACCCGGTGCCGGTGCCGCTCTTCTTCCCCGTCGACACGCGCGCGACGCGACCAAAGCCGGCCCGCCCGCGACACTTATCATCGGACACGGTGTGCACTGACTGGTGTCTGGCCACGGTGCAGCAACCGGCTCTCTGGAATTAACTCGGCTCAGGGTATGCACATGCAAGCAAACACGGCCATTAACTTTTGGAGCAGCTGCCTGCCTGCAAGCTCGCCCAATTTCTCGGGACCATGCGTTGTGAGAATGAAATGCCAAACGTATGTTGCTGTTTATCGTCACCTATCAATCAATCAGGAGTTTAGGGCCTCTTTGGATCGCAGGATTTGAAAACATAGGAATAGGAAAAACAGAGGAATTTTACAGGTTTGCAAGTGCAAAACAGAGGATTATAAAACACAGAAAAGCTGCAAGAATTGTCGTTTGGATAAGACGCGGGAAAAACACAGGAAAAGTGTCTCGATCCTATGGAATTGAGACATAGGAATCCAATCCATAGGATTTTGGTAGTACATTCCTTTGAACCAAAGTCAATCAATAGGAAAAATTCCTAAGGATTGAAATCCTATGAAAATCCCTTGAAATTTCTACAATCCAAAAAGGCCCTTAATTTCTTTGAAGTCCTTCTTGTATAATGCCACTGCTATGAATATATGCTTCTAGGTCCCTCTGGGACTAACCCCTGTTAAAAAAAATCAGGAGTTCACGACACGGAGGCCAAAGCCGCCCACCCGTCAGTGCCACTGATTATCGGACACGGTGTGCAGTGGGCACTGACCGGAGTCTAGCATGCAGCCCACAAAATTTAGCAGAGTACTAGTAGCAGGCAGGACAACAACCTTGTCCCAGCAAGCAAACACGGCCATTAACTTTGGAGCAGCTGCCTGCCTGCCTGCACGTGACCCCGCGACACGTCGCGCCTTCTCTAGAGCCTTCCTCGGCGCCGGTACAAAAGCGCCCGGACCTGAACCGCATTTCATTCCTCACTCACCTCACTCACGCTCACACTCCGCTGCCGCCTTATCTAGCTCCTCCTCCCTCCTAGCCCTCCCATCTCAGCTACAGCTTCAAGCTCGATCAGCAAGAAAGATGACCAGCAAGAACAAGCCGCCGTCGGGGAGCAGGGCTCTGCAGGTGCAGCGGGTCGCCGCCCTGCTCCTCCTCGTCGTCCTGCTCGTCGCCGCCTCACGGCTCCAGGCCTGCGACGCCGCATCATCAGGGTTCTGCGCGGGCAAGTGCGCGGTGCGGTGCGGGCGCCGCCGGGCGAGCGGCAGGGGCAAGGGGCCGTGCATGAAGCTCTGCGGGCTGTGCTGCGAGGAGTGCGCCTGCGTGCCGACGGGGAGGAGCGGCAGCCGCGACGAGTGCCCCTGCTACCGCGACATGCTCACCGCCGGGCCACGGAAGAGGCCAAAGTGCCCCTGACCGACCCACTCTGGATCGATCCATCTATCTTCTCAACGGACGTTACGTACGGCTTCAGACCAAGCAGTGACCCTGCCCTGCCTAGATGTATTCTCGTGTTAGCTTACCTCTGCTCTGCTCGTGCTAATTACTGTGATACGTATATTGTTTGTTTGTTTGTTTGTTCGATTCGTGCGTACGTATTGTAAACTTGTACTGGTAAGAGTGTTGTGCTAGCCAGGATCGTCGACACTGTAAACTTGTAGTAAGAGTGTTCTGCTATCGGCCGGCCGGTGCCGCTATATTATTATATATATACGTGTTCCTGCTGTTTTAAACAGCCAAGGAGTTGAGAATCAATCCTTGGTTGGATGGTTAAGTGGGTGGTTGTACTTCCAGCCTAGTAGAGTTTAAATCCTAAGTTTGATATCGGTATTTTTCATATTTGACAGAATATTATTTAGTGGGAGGCTTCATATTTGACAGAATATTATTTAGTGGGAGGCTACGTTCTCGTCGATAGCGAGGCGTTTGTGGTGATTTTGTCAATTTTAAGACCTGACCTGTCGGCTCAGTATTTTGAAGGTGTTTATAGGAGTATGATGTGCGTGTGTGTGTTCATAAGGGTGAGTGTATGTACGTGTATATAAACGTCTGTGTTGTACTGTGTTTCGCAAAAAAAAAAGCCAGAGAGTTTTACTAGGTGTGTGCCGTGTCATTTTTTCCTTTTTTTTTGTAACGGGTAAATGTTGTGTCTTAATTAAAGTACTCCCTCGGATCAACTTTTTTATTATACCAGCGATAACCCAAAGACTAGTCTACTCTCCCGACCAAACAAGAACGAGGGAGTAGTTTGTTTGATAAAAAGTAAAACAAAATAAGATCACAACTAGTCTACCCTCCCGACAGAATTTCACTTAATTGCTTGGCACCCGCGATAACCCAAATACTAGCTTCCATTCTTGATCACTGCAAGAAAGACAAATGATGAATGTAGTGTTTGGAACCCAATCCACAATCTTTTCTAAATCTCCAAGTCTTAAGGGTCAGGATGGGAACGGGCCAACCCGGACCTGGCCCCATGGCCCCAAGGTCAATACTAGAGGCCATGGGTCGGCCCATTTCATCAGAAACTTGTGGCCTCATTGGATCGTTGGGTAAATAGGGCCGACCCAAAATTCAGCAAACAAAAGGGAGTGTGACACTCTAAGATAAACATCGGGAATTCGTGGAACCTTGGAATAATGCAAGTTGCTTGTGGAAGCCTGCTCAGACGCATGTTTGGTGCGCCGTCGAACATGTTTTACTCGATGAGATAAAGATTAAAGAAACTATTTACTCTTGAGTTGTTTGCCCTTCACCATAGACACGATAGAGAAGGGGTCAGAAGTGACAGAGCATGATGGAGAAAATATTAAGTGTAGCCGGTGGTGGATATATAAGGAAGGAGATAAGGAGAAAGGCAAGGATGAATTGCAGGTGAATCATTGGCTTAATTAAGTCTAGATACCTTCACAATCTGTCACAGAATGGGGAGAGAAGTGGACATTGTCCGTGCCTGCTGAAGAAGAATAGTAGTCACGCCTGTGCTTGGCTAGCAGCGACGCTGGGAAGGTGAGGAAGCCGACCAGAGGGAGCACTTCTTCGAGCGGGACGAGCCAGAGAGGAACAGGAGCGACCGGGATTTTGACCGGGACGATGAGCTGGACAAGCCGGAGAGGAACATGGCGGCGAGCTGGACGACGACTCGGAGGACGAGAGGGAGGCGTGCCAGGAGCAGGAGGCAATGCCGCCGGCGGCAGAGAGGGTCGGGGGCGGCCGGTGGCGACTAGATCAATACGAGATGAAGTCGCCTGGGTCGGCCCCGCTGATCCATCGGGTCGCATGATGCCGGCTCCATTGACCCATGTATCATTCAAAGCCGACCTGGGTGGCCCATTGGCCTTGACTTTTCGGGCCGGGCCAGTGACCCAGCGGGCCGACCCAGCCCATTCCCATCTTGACTTAAGGGTGAAGTGGCATTTGACAAGAAGATGCGAGACCGATTCCAAGGCCCACTTGCAAAGAGGGTATATAAGCCACGTTGTGGGAAACCTCTTTTCGTAAATGGTCGGCCATTCAAAGCCGGCTTTGCATTGCAAGCCAAGCGAAGAACGTGATGTGGTGACTTAAGAGAATGACTGTCATCTTTTTCTTCTTCTCCTATGCGAAATTATGTGTTCAACTCCAATTAGGCTCTCAAATTGATGATCCAATCTTTATATTAAGGATTAAATGCATTCTCTTTGACCAGTTCACAACCAAGCGAAGAACTTGATGTGGTGACTTAAGAGAATGATTATCATCTTTTTTCTTCTGCTCCTATGCAAAAGTATGTGTTCAACTCCAATAATTAGGCTCTCAGATGGATGATCCAATCTTTAAATGAAGGATCACAAGCATTCTTTTTTAGACAGGTTCTCCATTTTTTCACTCAAGCTGTTAGGCGAAATGTGGAAGAGGTGTATTGTAGACTACTAAGCCGATGTTTTGATTGGTATATCTGGGAATCTATCTGGTACATCGGTGAAGGTTGCATCTTTCTAGAATATGAAAGATGTTGTTCATGATTCTCTGCACCTGGTATCTCTCGGAAAGATAAACTAGTCTTAAATATCTACTCTTTCATATCCTATTCACTATTATGAGGTTTCTAATTATATTTGATCCAATAGCAACAGTTCTTGTTTCATGATGTTTGAATTTAAGAGTTCTAGCATTTTATTGCTATGCCAGAAGTTCTTGTAGCTTTCTCTCACGGTCTCAAGACCTGTCTTTCATCAGTATGACTGTTTCTTTGTCTTTAACTCGACTGATGATTTGGATTTGCTTACAGAAAAAAACCAAGGCCAACACAAAGTAGTTCCCTTAATTTTTTAAAATATTTACAACCCGAAGACGGACGATAAACCATTTTCTAATTCACCTTGCACTGCCCATATGTGCTCTTGTCTGAAGTTTACCAAGGAAATGATCTCTCCAATTTGTTTATCCTTTCAGTAGCACATGGATGAATGACGTGAGGCATCAAGTGCAAGGTTGCTTGGGAGGTGAGAATACATTTGACGAGAGCGGTATATCCGTCCACGTTGATGAATTTTCCGTGCAAAGTGGGAAACTTGCCACAACTTTTCCTCAAGGTGTTGGAAGTCGACGCAACTAAGGATGGCAATTTTACCCATGGGTACGGGTACCCGCGGGTACCGTACCCGCATGGGGAGGGTATGGGCACATTTTTATACCCATGGGTAGTACCCATACCCTACCAGCCAAGTCGTGGGTAGGGCATGGGTACAACCCTTTACCCGTGGGTATACCCATACCCTACCTGTTTATACTGGGATATGTACCATACTCGGTTGACTTACTAGATATGACCATAAGATTGTGATTTTCAAAATTATATAATTGTCATATATTCATCTACCTGTTACGATAAGATAATTTGTTTTTGTCAAAATGTGCTACCAAAGAATATAAAATTGTGAACAATTTGCGTACTATTTTATTTACCCAACGGGTACCCAATGGGTACGGGTACCCGTCGGGTATGGGTATGGGTAGAATTTCATCCCCGCGGGTAAGGGTATGGGTAGAACTTTGTACCCATAGACTATATGGGTATGGGTATGGTATTGCTCTACCCTGTCCATACCCTACCCATTGCCATCCTTAGACGCAACCGCCAAATGGAAAGCGGATGGCCCGCATACTTCACGAGTAAGGAGGCCCGAACAACCGGAAGGCCCTCGAGAATATCGTCCAAGTTGATGTGTTCGCAACAAATTGGAATTATAGAGCTCTTTTGAAAGTTGGTGTAAATGCTAGTTACATGACAAAAAGCATCAAGAATAGATGTGAGGCTTTGAAATATCTACACCATTTTATTTTCATTGATGATACTCTGATGCTTCGTTTGGATGTTTGTATTTGGGCTTCGTATTGGATATTCAGGTGGTGTAAGTCCCAAATACCAGGTTTGACTCCGTTTGGCGGGTTAAATAATTGGCGCTAGGTATTTTGGCTCGATATGAACCGGCAGGCCCGCATCGGAAAACCCGAGGGGGTCCAATCTAGAGGAAAACTGCTCGACGGAACGACTCATATCACCACACAGGGCAGGCTCGACGATAGAGAGGGTTCTCCGCTCCCACCCTCCTCCACAGAATGGGCGCGGCGGTGGCGGCCTCATGCCGCACAGTCCTCCCTACCGTCGACCCTCTCTCCATGCAGTCATCCTCCCTTCCCTCTCATCTCTGTCTTCTCTTTGCAAGAACAGGTCCAACTCGATCGAGCTCCCTTGTTCAGCACACCTACATCCCGAGCTCCGGCCTCCGCCATCCAGCGAAGGTTAGGTTCCACGACAAGAATTCTCTGGTGATCGTCCATCAACGCCTCGAGGAGGCCAGCTCCCTGCATGTACCTTGAAGAACATCAGAATCTGGAGCTTATCGATGTCTTGAATCTGGAGTTGATATAAGCTCCATGTTTTTTGAAGTTATAAGATGAAGTTATATATAATTATTATATTAAGATGTTAAACGGAAAACGTCATGTATGAAACAAAATAATGACCATTGTCTCGTACAATTGCAATTCCTCACTTTGACCATACAAACAATATTTGGCATTCAACCCCAATATCAAGTTTGGGTTTTGAATACCTAAACATTCAAACAAAAATATTGACATTCAACCTCAATATCAGCAGCATGTGATATTGATATTGAACCCAATGCAGGGCCTAGCCTCCGAATGCAAACATCCAAACGGAGCATAATCAAATATTGTTTCAATACCAAGTAGATCATGCACGCTTTATTAAATTTTACTTGCTAGAAAATTTGACCACGAAAAAGTAGTGCATTAGTTCGAGGATGGCGTTTTGGTGCCCGGGTGCACCTGCACCCGGTTTTGTTTCGAAATTTGAAAAATATGAAACGCTTCAAAAAAAATCTGAAAAAAATTGGGCAGAAACATACGCAAGTGTCGAAACACTCGTGTAAAATTTCGACAGAAAATACCAATTTTTCTGCTCGTGCAAAAAAGACAAATTTCTGACAAAAACTGAGATCTAAAAAAGTATGTTTTTATCAGAAAT